>JAQIXC010001834.1:0-12864 GCA_034697605.1 Metabelba pulverosa
GTTTAACAAATATATTGATAAAACTAAATGAGTAGTGGGGAAATATGTTCCATCAAAAAATGCAAAACCAATGCTTATTAATAAGCGCTAAAAGTTAGAATCCCCTCATGTAACTTCTCTACTTATAATTTATAAATTATAAACAAATGTTATAACAAAAACGTAACATTTCATTCCATTTGTTCATGTTTAAATCAAAGTTAAACTTATTTTTGACTATATCTTCAATGATTTAAATTAAAAAGTATCTTTAAAGGTTTTATTTTCAAAATGTTAAACTTATTATTGGCAATTTTAATACAGTACTAAAATTTAAAATATATAATTTTAAAACAATCAATGATATTAATATATCGTATATAAACTGAACTAAAAATGTACATTCGCATTTCCTCTACCATTCCTCCTTAATTCGCCGGATATTGATATTATAAGTACAGTATAACCCGATTATAAAAATTTAATTCGAGTTTCTGTTAAATAAATAAATAAAAAGCAAAACCTTTTTAATATTTTAAGAATTGCTTATATCTATGAAAACGCAACACAAGAAATAGTATCCTAAACGTGTTATTAACTTTCATGCTATTCTTGGTCTAAAAATTTGCCCTAAATGTGAGATTTCTCTATCAATGTTGAAGGTATTATATAAGAAGAGCGAGAATACCCCAAAGAATTCCCCACAGTTTGGATCAATTTATGAATAGTTTAGCAAAGATTTCTTCGTTAATCAATCAAATTTTAATGCAAATCAAATAAACAATTATCAAAATGATATAATTAGTGCTTTTAAACAAAACAAAGCAAAGTAACATGCACAGTATGAGGCAATATTACAAACTCTCTAATTTCAACAAGTATATTTCTTAGAGAGCTGATAAACAGAGGTTTCCGGTCGTGTGCGCCGGTTATGAGATAGGTATGCAATGATGAGTCAGTTCTAAGAACTGAGCGTATGTTGGCTTTGGCACCGATAGCACTGGCAGTGTAAACGCCTATAGCTATACCATTAAAAGGTATCAAAACAAATGTAACATTTTAAAACACTATAATAGCTTTCATATAACCAGCGTATGAGGGTTTCCTCCAACCAAACTGCAATGTCAAAATCATACGCTATTAAAATTAAAACAACATGCGTATTTCATTGTGTATTTTGTATGAGAAAATGAATTAATTCAAATTTATAACTTTTAAACATAAAAATATGTACAAAAATATACAAGAAATATTTTTATATAAGTTATATCGTAGATCTGCTATACATAGGGTTGTTAGTAGTGAAATTTTGGGAACGTTTCACATAATATTTTCGCAAAATTTCACTGAAAATTTCATCATAGTAAAATTTATATACATAGTGCTGTATACTTAGACATATGAAGATATTTTTATCAAGTTTATTTTGTGAAAACTGAAATGATATTTGATGCTGTATATTTTAAAGGCCAAGATACATCATACAGTTGCTACAGTTTTACAAATTAGGTGCGATTATTTAAAAAAAAACTAGTTTAAAAAAAGTAATTATTATGCCTGGTACAAATGACAGGATGCATCTCACGAAACTCGAAAATTCGTGTGGCGTATATAACTTTATGTAAATACTGTTTTTAATTACTCGAAATTGGTGCATATTTATTTAGAACTTATTCGAAATGAGGGGTTTTAATGAGGTTTCTATCCCTTCAAATATATTCCCGGAATCTTTTTATTGAATATGTGGATAGAATATAAGGGTATAATAACTTTCGGGGAATATATATTTGTACGCTATAGAGTCAATCATTATGGAAATTCAAAATGCAACATACCAAGCATTTGCTCAGGAACTACTAGGCCGATTTTGGTCTGGTTTGTTTTACTACAATTAAAATCTTGCCACTTTACTTGTTGTAATGATTGATTTGGTATAAAAGTGATATTTTAAAAATTAACAATAAATAACGTTTTAATAAAATGTTTATTTATATAATTATGAATTGAACATATTATTCAAGAGAATATACAAATTAATCAAGGACGTGTTTCTGGAATTTTTTAAATTTTGACCTTGGACCCATTTTATATGCAAAACAATGCAAATTTTGTAAAATTGTATAAACTTTTGACCTTTGATCTACTAAAGATAAAGTGACGTTTTTGGTGTTAAATGCTTTCTATTTATAATCTCTAAAAAGTACTTTTCAAAACTTCGATATTTATATTATTTTATAAATGAGAGCTAAATTAGTATTATTTGTCATGAATTCATCATATTATCCTCTAAATAATCTAATAAAAATGGCATTATAATCGAAAGCAAATAGCATACAAATAAGTGTATGTTATAATAAATTGTAATAATTTCTTAAATAATAAGAACATCGAAATCGTAAAATTTAGTGAACTTTCGAAATGATTGTATAACAGATCGATATCGAGTGAAGTTGTCGACAGAGAGACAGCGAGAGAAGGAAACTGTGGACAGAATATGAGTTACTCTACATATTATAAGCAGAATAACTATATAGTAGTGCTATTGTGCAGTAATGTCGTAACGACTCGTAATGCAGACTAGAGAGCGGTGGAGGGATGGGGGAGAAGGGGCCGAAGGAGGAGGAGGGGAGAGAGAAGCGCGTAGTGTAGTGTACCGGTAGTGCACAGTTAGAGTAAGTTATGAGTGCATGCTATACAGTGTGGTGCCACTGGTGCTATAGCAGAGCGTATGGCAAAGTCGAGTATTTCTAGTATTTCTCGCTTTGCATGCAATGGTGCAATGGCTGTGAATTTCGTCGATTTCCAGGAATCGCATTGAATCGCATTCAGGATTTGTGGGAAGGCTTTCGAGCCGTTCATCAAAACAGCGATTCCGAGAATCGGAGACTGACTCTCATAGCTTCACTCAAACACTCACTCTATGCGAGACTACAGACTCGAACCACACTCTCGACCACACTCTACGACGAGATGAGGCTATGAAAGCATTGCTTTCTATCACTACAAACAGCAAAAACTTTTATTTCAAATCTGTTTTCAAACCAAAATGTAAGTCTCGTTTCATTATCTAATCTCTTATTACTATTATTATTACAAATTTCATAATTATTTCTCACTTTTCAAACTTACTATTCGTTTCTATTTTTATTATTGATTTATATCTATTATTTTTAATAATAATATTGATATTCTACTAATATTAAACAGTGCAAATTACACTCATTCCTTATCTGTTCTTATCGTCAATTAAACTAAAGTTTTTGAAAATATCACTAATATTTCAAGAATTTATTCATTTTCGTAATAATTATTATTTATTTTTAGCTAAAATTCATAACAAATTTAGTTTAAAGTCAGCTATAGATTAGGTCTTAGACTTTAATTTGAATTTGAGTTTCAATCAAAACAAATAATCAAAATATTTTAATATTCTCTTTCATTAAGTTCTATTTAGTAACTTAAAAACAAAACTAAATCAAATTAAATTAATGATTATATATAAATTTGGCTAAAATAAAACCAAAACAATGAATATGTGATTAATTATCTAAATATTATAATTGAAAGTATTGTTAATTAAAAAAATTGTTTTGTCCTTCAAATCGTCAAATGCGTCGAAATTGAAGTTCAGTTACCATTGCTTTTGATTTAATATTGAATTTGTGTTTATATTTGAATTTATATTTACTTTAATAGTAATAATTGATTGTAATTAAGACGAATAAAGTGTATAATTGTCTAGAAATCGGAAAACGATTGTTTGGCCGACAAGTGATCGACTGAACCAAAGGAAACGAAATCCGATCTGAAGTTTGACCCGAAAGAGCAAAAGCGATGTCCAGTTGGACACAACTGCAGGAACTGCCTGAAGAGGCGCAACAACAGGTGCACATGACTTATGGCGATCAGTTCCCGATCGAAGTCCGGTGCGCTCTGGCCCAGTGGATCGAAGAGAAGCCGTGGAAGGACTTGGATCCGGACAACCCTCAACACGAACACTACGCACAGAGTCTGGTCGCGGCCCTCATCACCGAAATCGAGACGAAAGCGAACGCCGAAGAGAACTTCGTTATGAAGTTTAAGCTGAACAACGCCGCGCAGACCTTCCGCGCCAACTACGCCCACAACCCCTTCATTCTGGTCCGCATTGTCAAGCACTGCCTCAACACTGAGGCCAAAGTGATTCAACAATCGCAGAACGTATGCTAACATTCCTTACCACTTCTCCCGCTCTGCCCTTTTGCTATCATTCCTTCCCAAAGACTAATCACTAATGATTTGATCGACTGTTTGGTCAGTACCTGAATATCTCAAATCACGAAACAAAGCCATTAATACGAGATCCACAACAAGAGATCACTCAAGAGATGGAGAAACTGCGGAAAGAGACGTTCGAGACGGAGGAGGAGCTGCGGACAATGCAGCAGGAGCAGGAACAGTTCATCATTCAGCTCCAGGAGAACCAGAAGCGCCAGATGACGTTCCAGACGCTCAACTGCCAACCGAACCAGAACATCGAGTTGATGAACAAGATGCACAAGGAGAAGGAGTCGCTCGACACGGCGCTCAAGTACAAGGCCGCACAGCTCTTCCAAATGCGTTCGGCGCTCATCAACAGACACACCGAAACCCTGACTGCGCTTCAGGGCCTCCAACAGCGCGTTCTCGACGGAGAACTCATTCACTGGAAGCGCGCGCAGCAGTTGTGCGGAAATGGAATATCTTTTGACAACAATTTGGATCAAATCCAGGACTGGTGTGAAGTGTTGGCCGAAGTTATTTGGGCGAACCGGCAGCAGATGAAGCGCATCGCCGATATCTGCCAACAGCTGCCGCTGACCGGCAACCAGTCCAACGGCCACACCGAACAGCTCCACAATCTCAACACGAAGATCACGAGTTTGCTGTCGAATCTGGTCACCAGTACTTTTATCATTGAGAAACAGCCCCCGCAGGTCATGAAGACCAACACCCGCTTCACGTCGACTGTGCGACTGCTGGTCGGCGGCAAACTCAGTGTCAATATGACGCCTCCTGTGGTGAAAGTGGCAATAATCAGCGAATCTCAGGCCAACCTAATGCTCAAGAACGACAAGGTGGCCATGGAGGAGGGCAGTGGTGAGATTCTCAACAACAGCGGCACAATGGAGTATCACAGCGCCAACCGCCAGCTGTCCGTCAATTTCCGCAATATGCAGCTCCGGAAGATCAAGAGGGCAGAGAAGAAAGGCACGGAGTCTGTCATGGATGAGAAGTTCTCTTTGCTCTTTCAGTCCCAGTTTAAAGTCGGGGGCGGGGAACTCGTCTTTTTGGTTTGGGTGAGTGCACCCATATAGCCATTGTTGCCATTCGTTTAATTGCTTTTTGGGTGTTTACAGACCCTTTCACTGCCCGTTGTGGTGATAGTTCACGGCAATCAAGAACCACACGCCTGGGCCACAGTTACGTGGGATAACGCTTTTGCGGCACCGGTTAGTCAATGTTTAGTTCTTTTCGTTAGTCTACCTCCAAGTCTATGTCCAATTAATCTACCGGTACTTGTGCTCAATGGATGTGGTATTTGTGTGAATAACATACGGCATAATCAAAACGAAACTCTAAGCACATTATCGAAGCTATCCATTCAAACCCTTGTCCTCCAGCCCTCCATTCAAACCCTTGTCCTCCAACCCTCCATATTTACCAATTATTTGAATTCCGATTTTGCCGTTCTCTCCACAACCGTCTGCCCGCACCTCAGGGTCGGACACCGTTCGCAGTGCCGGATAAAGTGCCGTTCTCTCAAGTGGGCGAAGTGTTGAGTCAGAAATATAAGGCTGCGGTCGGGCGTGGACTCAGTGAAGACAATCTACGGTTTTTGGCCGGGAAGGCGTTTAGGAATCCTAATTTGCACGACTGGAACAACCAGCTGTTGAGTTGGTCTCTATTCAGCAAAGAGCCCCTCCCGGACCGCAGCTTTACTTTCTGGGAGTGGTTTTACGCGATTCTGAAGGTGACTCGAGAACACCTACGCGGCCTCTGGAACGACGGTTCAGTCATGGGCTTTGTTTGGCGCCATCAGGCCGAGCAGATGCTGGGCCATAAAACGAGCGGTACTTTTCTGCTGCGATACAGCGACTCCGAACTGGGCGGAGTGACAGTAGCGTGGAAGTCGGATGTGCAGGAAGGGGCGGCCGAGACCTATATGTTGCAGCCGTTCACTTCCCGCGACTTCCAGATCAGAGGACTCGCCGATCGGATCAATGATTTGAAACATTTGACGTATTTATATCCGGATATACCGAAAGATCAGGCGTTTTCCAAGTACTACACGCCGTTCAATGAGAACCAGCCGTCCTCTTCGAACGGTTATGTGAAGCCAGTGTTGGTCACATTCATTCCCGGGTATGTCCTATAGGCTGTACGGCCGCTCACTCTCATCTCACATCTCATTGTCTATCGATCTGTTGCGCCCATAGCTGGTCGGGTAACGGTCCGTATGACTCGTACCCAAATACACCGCAATCAGCGATACATAACCCGCACTCTCCGAGTGACGGCTCGCTCTCATATCATGACAACCCGTCAGTCCAGAGCTTGTCGAATGACTGCGCTATGAAGTAAGTGTTTGACTCGTTTGACACGTTTGTCGGTCAGACTCACTCAGACTGAGACTCGACTCCGATTCGAGGATTGGGTGCAATCGATACACAAATCACTTCAGTCTCACATTTAATACATTGAAAACAATTGCATTAATTATACGATTACTTTGCGTTCAAACCAAACAGTTATTTGAGTTTAAAAATATTTATTTTATAAAAGCATTGAAATATTGTGACAAACATTGTTAAAACCAAAACGTTATCAAAATTAATAAATTGTTTATTTGGTAATACTTTGTCTTTTCTGATCTTCAGTGCTGTCGGAACGGGAACTGTTGACGATTACGCAGAGTTAATGAATATGGATTTGGTGTCAGCGGATCTGGATGTTCCGGTCGACTTCTCCTCCATTAATGTCTCTGATCTCATGGCTTACACCAAATCTTCGTAAACTCGATATTAGATCTGATCTCTAGATTCGAAACTCTAAGCAAATGCCGGCTATTGTTAGCATTTTATTCAAAGCAACTAAAAGCCAATCCGAGAGTGCAATAGCTCTGCAGAAATTGTTTTGTGCCATAAATGTTAATATATTTTCATTTGTTTTCTCGATATTCCACTCCTCGACCCTATAGTGCCTCACAATCTAGAATATTCTGTTGTCTAAACGAATTCAATTATTTTTTAATTACCAAGTACAAAATAGTTTGAAGGAACGGATGGATGATGTTTAAGATGACATGTCATTGCATTTTTTCGATTTGACGCTAAATACAAAAATCAAATCTAAACTCATTTTCACATTTGCTGTTCAGTTCAAAAATATGCATTCAATACACAAACCAACGTATCTCTCAATTCTTAACACAGCGAGAGATGGGAGGAAAGGGATAAACGGCATTCGATCCGTTGGACTTCTAATATACAGTTGCATTTTTACCAATTGTTACGTTCTGTTCGATACCTGCACTTCATTTTCCTCCAACGCAATAGCAGTCTTAACAAAGAAAGCTTTTATTATTATTATTATTACTATTAATGTATATTTTTATATATTAGCATTTTTACAAGTCTAACAAATTGATTGTTGCACGTTTAACCCTTTTACTCTTAAAGTTTTAACAAGAACAAAAAATGGGTTAACAACTCATCAATTCTATTGTCTTTCGTTTGAATCATGAGTTCTATTGACAAATTGTTTCAACATTTTATTAAATTTGAAAAGTTTTAAAAATACATTAATGTGTGTAATGTTCGATCAAAAACCATTTGAAACGGGATCTAAAATTTTAATACGACTTTAGTTGTTAATAACAAGTTTAAATCTTAATAGAAATTAACTAAAATATAATTTGAATTTTTGACAATTAATTCAATCTTTCGGAATAACTATTACTGTAATAGTCGGTCGGATTTTATTGCTCTTAAGTGTTGACCCAATTATATGTTATTTACTACCAAATGTTGATCGGAAGTGAGAAACAGATGAAAAGACTGACTGCAAGTAATATAACAATCACTAGAAATAGTGTAAGAATTCTCTTCTCGTATTTGGTTTGATATATCGATGAAATGTTTGCCATTCGTTCGTTAGTCTCCTTTTCGACGTCTGACTTGTAATTGATTCCACAAAACCATTGGAAAAAGTTCTTGATTTGCGACGAATTCTTTCCGCTTTCGACACAAATATCATCGAAATCCAAGTTCGCTGTCATTGCGATTCCATTGATTGGAATATTGTTTTGGCAGTCGTTTACTTCAGAGTCTCTGTTCTCGTCGTTGCGTTCGCTTTTGTCGAAACGAGTCCAATAAGTGGTTCGAATCAGCTATTAATGCATTTACCGAAACAATGCTAAGATATTTCAGACTTACGACTCATTCATATACTCTATTTAGTTATTTATTAATTAACTCTTTTACCCGAAATTCTTCAGTTGGTTTGGTTAACAAACTGATGATTACAGCGGAAAAAATGGTTAACCAGAAGATAATGATTGCAAAGTACATGTAGTGCAGAGTCAGAACAGCGGGTCGCGGATCCTCTTCACCGCAGACCGGCTCGCGGTATGAGATGTTAGCAATCATTCGAATAATACCCGCAATGAGTCCAATAATTAGTGCCCAAAACGCTCCGCTTTCGTTGATCCGCTTCCAAAGGATTGCCATTATATATACGGCCGCTATAGGCGGCGCAAGATTTGCCGCTATATCTTGAATGTAAAGGTAGAGCTGACCGCTCTGTAGCTCTTGGATGACCGGAATCCAGGCTATACTGATGCCGACCATCACTATCACAAAACACCTGATTGTCAATGAAAAGTTGATTAACGCACATGAGTTGACATTGAGTGCTCTTATATTAGAATCAATGTCTACTACCGGCCCACAATCATCAGTTCTGTTATTTTCGCCTTTTTCCGGATTAGAGGCCATATATCGCACGTAAATAAAGTGCTCGAACTGTCGGTCAAAACCACATTAAAAATAAGATAATGATTGGAAAATAGGTTGAGATTAGAGACCTGTTAAATATGGAACTGAGATCACTCATGAGTGCGGCCAACATGACGGCCAATATGAGCCCTTTAAAGGGCGACGGCATTGTCCCCAAAACGAGTCTCGGGTACGCAGTGTTCGAACAACTGACGGCACTATTGCAGAACTGCATACATTTGATCGGATCAACACATGCGACCTCTTCGGTGTACAATATCCTACTAATCATTCCGGGAATTATTATCAGAAATAATGGCAAAACTTTTAGTAATCCGGCAAATATAGTGCCTCCCTGTGCGTGCGATAACGATTTGGCCGCCAATAGCCTTTGCACCATCATTTGGTCGGCGCACCAATACCTGTGCACACATACACATACGGCGGATTAAGCTTGACAGCATTTAAACCAAGAGCAGTTAGGTTAGGAAAAAGAAACATACCAAATTGATGCAGGAGTTTGGCCGAGAATGAAGCCGAGCCACGGCATGTCCGGGTCGTGCAAAGACCTTAGCATTTGGAACGCGTGCTTATTAGGTACCGCACACTCGCTCTTGTTCTCTGGGATTGCAAACGGAATTGCATTTAAGTACTTCTCCTTCAGTTCACTCAGACCTCCGATTTCTATTAGACCTAAATTCGAATATTCACTTAATTTACATTTTTCACTATTTTATATTCAACTAAAATTTTTTTTTCGCATAAATGTGTGCAAAATGGCAGCTAATTAAATATTCTTGTTAATTTTTATTCTAATATTTTTAATCTATCATAATCTTTACGTTTATTTCGATTTGTTCTATATAATTAATTAAATAATCACGTTTTACAATCTTAAGCTAAATATATAAATTATAGCTTTTAAATAGATATTTGAAATCTTATTCAGTTTACCTTTTCCTTGATTGCCAAGTTATTTTAAGCGTTAATTAAAAATATTATATCAATAAAAAAAACTAAAATATTAATTAATTTAAATAAAATTTATTAATGTTACTCTTAACTAATTGATTATTCTATTTCTATATCTTTTTAATATTTATACATTCAGTCTTGATGATTTATTATTTGTTTAATTATAATTCTTTTGTGCATAAAATTGCGTAAACTGTGTCTTCAAATAATAAACACAAAATCTAGTAATTCTTATTTGATAATATAAGCTTAAGACTAGTCTTGGATTTGTCGGAGAAATGAATCCGGAATTTGAGGCGAAAGTAATGCAGTTATTGCTTACTATACTTAACAGAACTAATTTATCTCATTCATAAATATTCTATTAATTTAAATGACATAAATCGACAGTCAATTAAAATTACAAATCAAATTAGAATTAGTTTATTCTTAAATACTTTTTCCCGCAATAAAAACTATATTTTTAGCCAACTTTTCAACCAATTTCCATATAAATGACGGGAATATCTGGACATTATTCGGGTTTTAACGCGAATGCAATTATTTAATAAATACTCTAATATATACTGTATATTTTGTAATTTTAAAAGAATTTAAATATTAGCCAATTCTCACATTTGGATCAATACTTTGCTGTAATAAATATTTTAATAGTATTTTAACTGTAGTTTTATCTAAGTGTAAAACAGCCAAGGTGTAATTTTATTTTATTCACTCTAAATTTATAAAGAGATAATTTTTAAGTCAATAATTATTTTTCCTAATTGTACATATAAATGAACACTGTACTTGATTAAGCTGTCAAAATTAAATTCTTTATATATAAATATGCTTAACACCGAATTCTCTGACATGACTGCATGTAATAATAAATTTAATATTAAAAAGAATTAAATTTTTAAATGAATAGTCAATTCGACAAATCCATACTTTATCCGCAGTTTAATTCAGGCGTCGAATTGGTTTCTGGAACATATCGGGCAGACTATGTCTATTATTTTTAATTAAAGATTTCAACTGTCTCATTTTGTATAAATCATGAAACAAAATTGTAATTATCGAATAATTAACATTTGTTTAACAAATACAATACAAACTAACTGTAAATTGGAATAAATGCGTAAATGAGCGCAAACTTGAAGCGCAATATTATTGAGATATTATTGCATACTTTCACTGATATTGAGCTACTATTACATGCAATCATATGACAGAGAATTATGTATTTAACAATATAACTGAATAGAGTATTAATAATAACTGTTTTACTAATTGTCTTATCACTCAATTATTTAAGAATTAATAACATTGCAATATTTGTATAATTCATTTTTATTTTCAACTAAAACTTCTATTTTATATAATACAGCATATTAATTTTAATCTTACCAAATAACAAGAATATTTTTGATATTTAAATGTGTATTATTTTGACAACAATTCAGCATTATAATTGACTAATATTTGATCAAGAATTGTTTAAATGAAGGCTACTGTACAATCAAGTTTGTTTTGATATACAGTTATTCTTGTAATATAAAAACGCACATATCGTTCATTTTCTCAGGAACTACCAGACCGATTTTAATTAACCTTTGACCTATTAAAGATAATTAAACGTTCTCAAAGCCAAGTTTTCTTTTATTAATCTTTGGAAATTTTGATTGTTTACGTAATATCAATGTTATAGCCAAATAAATATTATTGTTTATTTCTTCAATTTAAATTAACCTGACAATACCTAAACAAACTTTAAATGATTAAGCTACATAAATTGCACAAAAATGAATAACCTACTTTAATTTTAAAAATAATTATAATATCTAAATTTCCAAAAATTAATTTTTAGATATTAATAAAAGAAAACTTTTGACTTTGAAAAAGGTAAATTATCTTTACTAGGTCAAAGGTTATAAGACTTTAAAGTTTCAAAATGTTTGCATTATTTAACGTTTAAATTAAATCAAAGATTGAATTATAAAAATTCCAGAAACACGTCAACAACTATTTTTTATGTTCTATCAAATCTATATTTCGATATTTAATTATATAATTATTTTTTATTAAACGTTATTTGTTATTAATTTTAAAAATATCAATTCGATTCAAAATAAATCAATACAAAAAAGTAGCGTGGGAGAATTTTAAATGTTTTGATAGAATTTAAATTAAAATCGGCCTGGTAGTTCCCGAGAAAATGAACGATATGTGCGTTTTTATATTACAAGAATGACTGTATAAGTAAGGCGCCAAAAATAAGCTAACTTCAATTAACCCTGATCATTTATAAATCTTATGGACTTATCAATACATTAAATGAATTAATTATTAACTGTTTTAACGGTTCTGTTAAATGAAACGAATAATTATTTTATTAAACATTTAAACAGAGTTTGCAATAAATCGAAACAACACTCGATTGAGTCATACTTTTAACGGCGACAGTGCCGGCGCCGACAATCATGATTGCCGTCTGAAATGTGTCGGTGTATATGACTGCTGTCAGACCTCCTAATCATTCGAATAAATAGTTTAAATATTTCAGACATTCGGCTCATTCGGATGCCATACCCGTAACGGTGCAAATCGAGGTAATGCCTAAAAGTAATATCACACTTATGTATAGATTCCAACCCAACGCCTGTTGAATGAATATTCCGCCCGAATATAGATTCACCTGATTTTACACAAACACTCGTTTTATCCCAATTTTTATCCATTATTTATCCAAAACTTACCGATATTTTTGTAAATATATATAAAAGCATTGAAAGTATTGCCAAATATGTTCTTATTCTTCGACCGCCGAATCGCTTTGACATGTACTCCGGGAGTGTACACACCTTAGAGAGGGAGAGAGAGAGAGAGAATGAGAGAGAGAGAGAGAGAGAGA
>JAQIXC010001835.1:0-12862 GCA_034697605.1 Metabelba pulverosa
CTCAATTGCGATACTTTTGTTAAGTGTCTTATCGATGAATAGAAACCTTCCGCCGAAGAAGTCTTTGCCATAAGTGGCCAAATAGAGGAGTGACGTGAAGTGGAAGGACTTGTACTGCTCTTTGTCGACGTGCGAGTGCCAGTACTCGTCGTGCACTGTCTGCGCCGGCGCCGACGTTATGCGCGAGAAGAACGTCGGATCAGTTAAGTGCAGATGTTTTGAAGAGACGCCGAAGTGATAGGCAATGGTTTCGCGGATCTTGTCTTTCACCGACTTATAGACCTCGAAGTCCTGTTCGCTAAATATGTCCGCCTTTTGGCGTTCAATCAGTTTATAAATGTTTACGAAATTCGTGTTTTGCGAGAGCGCTCCCGAATGCAGGTCGAGAATGGAGGCGCCGCCCGACGACCCGCCCATCGCCAGACCCCTCTTCGCCAACGACAACAACTGATGCGCCTCTCGCTCACTGACCACTGCGTCCGACACGAAGCGACCGCATCGTTGTGGAGCACAGGTAGGGAACCGCTCTCTATCCGAGTCGTAATCCGCAGAGCACTTCACTTCTTGGCCTTTCGTGGAACTGATTATCGATTCGGTGGCCGAAGCCATCAACAGCTCCTCGTTGTCCGTCGTTTTCGTCGACAAGTAAACCATCGATAATATGGCCACCGATAGGGCTATTCGAGTGAAGACTTTCTTATAAATACTTGTCGTTTGAGTTGGGGTTTGGGTTTGGGTTTGGGTTTCGGCTTTGGTTTTGCTTCTATCACTGGATTTGGTCACCACTTCTTCGGCCACATTCTCAGCCGATGTCTCTCTTTTCGAAACTAATTTACGTCTTTCTGAAGGCATTCTCACAATTGGCGCTAAACTAGAACTCAAATAAATAAATAAATAAAAACCAAATGTTTTGGAAAAATGCAAAACAAGTGTGAATTTGCTGTCGCTATGACTGGAAATATTACATTCGATATAAACAAACCAACAAACTGTGCACTTACTCTCAAATACTGCTATTAATACATTAGAAATCATTCCAATATAAACTTAACATGTGCAAAGGTGTGCAGTTCTTAAAAACTTGCTTGTAAGTTATAATATAGAATGAGCGACTAATTTTAAATTAATGCCGAAGCATTATTCTATAGCAGAATTTATTCGTCGCTTAATTTTTATTGTTTTAAATTGTTTTAATTCATTAAAGTTTTATATAACTTAATTTTAGCACCAATGTAGATTTTATAACAGATGGAATTACTGGCAATACAAGAAATAACGAATTTTCGTTACTTAAGTTAATATCCGATATCTTGATAAATTTAAATCTGTTTATCATGCTCACTTTTAGCAATTGACACACGTGTGACATTGCTGTTGGTAAATCTTAATTCTTAAAGTAAATGTAGCAGGGTTTTACCAAAGGCTGAACATTTAACTTTCTACTTTCTTTTAGCATGTTACAAACAAATTCTAATCACACTGAATATAATGATTATATCTTATTAATTTTTTATATTTAATTTAAAAGTCGGCAAAACATAAAAGTTTTGTTAGTTTATTGACTCTATTTGTTATCGTTTCAGTCATTCTTAGCATAATTTGAATATTTTATCCGTTTGTGAAATACATTATTGAGATGTTTTGGATACGTTTGAAAACTTCATGGGTTTTAACGACTAAAGTATTTTTCATTTCCTCATCTCTTATCTCTTTTGGTATTTAATCTATTATTAATGCTCTTAAGTGCAAATCAACTTTAACTTATACTTTTAAAATAACTTATTATGTTTAAAGTTAAAATTGTTTGATAAATCTTTGTCTCAATTCCTATGCAAAAAAGTTGAACAGTTAATACAATACGTGGTCTTAAATATAATAATGTACATGTAATATCATATGAAGTATAATTTCATAAAAATATAATTATCTTTATATAAATCTTACAAATTGGAATTTGCTCAAATAAAATTATAAATCTTTAATCATTCAATATACTTAATGCTTACTAATTAAGTTATAACTTATAACCATAATAACTCAAGGTATAATAAAGTAATTAAGGTATAGTAAAGTAAATTGTAGAATTATGTTATTCTGGTTTTACTATAATATATACAAAATTAATTTGTTTACCAAAAAACAGTAGCATGTAAAGTTAACATTGTAAACGTTAAAAAGTAACATATTTAATTAAAAGCCATTGCAGGTAAATAGCTATTCAAAGCACACTCTACTAAATGCTACTTGTTACCTGGGCCTGTGCCTGTGCTGTTCTGTATGTTCGTGTCTGTCAAACAAATTTTCACCACAACTCGCATTAGAAATAATGTGTTTCAATGAAATCCACTTTTGCTGAACTCGAATACAACGCGACGTAAAACCACTTTTTGAACTGAAAGCTAAGCCAAACCAGAAAAGTGAGATTTGATGCCTATGTGTGATGTTTGCGAGACGATTGACGAGACGAGAGACTAATCGTTGCGTTTTTCCGATGCATTCGTTTCACTGCCACTCGCGGCTCACTTTCAATATACATCGCATTTCCATTCGAGACGAGACTCGCGTTTGGGAAACGTCTTTCACTTCTGACTACAACTGAATTTACATTCAAATAATTAGCGAAACTAACGCATTGTTTGATCCAAACACTGGATTACGTGGGAAAATGTGTGTGTGCTACAAATTGTTTTGCTACCAAGATTGATTAATTGCAACATATGTTTAATTGCAGCGTTGAGTGCCTGAAGCGACTAAATTGATCCAGATCATTTGATCATTTGGTGAGAATGCAAGGCGTATCGAAACGACGACTGCAGACCAAAGCATGTATTGCTGGCGCGAAGACCTTCTTAATGCTCTTCAATATTGTCTTCTGGGTAAGTTATCATGCACAAGTTTAATCAATAATTATAATTTGCTACAATTCTTTGCGACTTATAAAAATACATCTAAGTAAGTTATACTCCGTTACATCCGATAGTATGGTATTTGCTACCGCATTTTAAAGATAATAAGCATGTTGGATAATGCCAATAAACTTGAAATAAGAACTTGTGATTCTAGTACTATATTGTATATCTAAATCACATCTAATATCAAAGTTAGCAAAGATTTGAAATATTTGCGATTATTTCTACAAAACAATTAAACAGATATACAGCTGTCGTATAGGTTCGCGCGAAAGCCCTTCTATTAATTGGAACTGAATTTCCTTTGGGTAGGGCTTAGGTCAGGCATTGAGGGAACAATACTACGGATGGACAGCAATGCATGACTGCGTTAGCTCTCGACTCGAAACTAATTAACAATTTGTTTGCAATTGATAAAAATACAGTGTAGATTAAAAATGACTAATGTGTGCGAAGTTGAGTGAAGTTGTTGTGTAATCCGTACGCCATTAGGTAATCGGTTTGGCAGTACTCATATGCGGACTATGGATGAGAGCGTCGATCACTCGGGTGCTCGAAGTGTCTCAATTCCATTTGGCGCTGCCGTCGCTCTTCATCATAACGGGCACAGCGATGCTCATAATCGGCATCTTCGCCTGCTGCTGCACCTCCAACGAAAAGCCTACCCTCCTATTCACGGTTTGCACAGTTTGTTTTGCACCGAACGTACACTCAATTAACTCAATGACCGTTTGTGCGCAAAGCTGTCGATATTCTTCTTCGTGGTCTTCGTATTGGTGTTCTCGGCCTCGATATCCGGTTACGTATATCGGGATAACCTGAAGGACAGTCTACACAACTCTCTCAACCAAACGCTCCTCGAGTACGGAAAGGGAGGTCTATTGGATCAGGACTGGGATCGAGTTCAGGAAAATGTACTTGCCAATATTTGGATGCCTAAACTTTGTTCACTCACTCAATCAATTCGTTTACACTTCAGTTGCATTGCTGTGGAGTCGACGGCTTTAAGGACTGGATTTACACGGAATGGGCGAATGAGAACCAGACGTTTCCGAGCAGTTGTTGTCGCGACAGAAGTGTCTGCAATAACGTCGACGTCGACCAGATCTACCAAAACGGCTGTTACTACGAGATTATGGACCTCTTGACGTATGCACACCAATAGCCGCGAATTCATTCATTTATTCTCTAATTTCAATGAATTCATTCATTTAGTAATAACTTGAGTGGCATTGGAATCGGAATGCTTTTGATCGCATTCTTTCAGGTAATGTGAAACACCATGCTAATTTATTGCGATTGCATTTTTAAATTTAAATTAATTCTTGATTTAATTGTTTTGTAATGTAACGATAAACAGATCATCGGAATGGGTCTCTCGTGTTGTTTGGCTCTCAATATCAATAAAGCTCTCTATGAAGAGATGCAGAACTAAGTGTCGGATCAGATCTCAACTGAAATACATTTTATTTGTAATTAGTTTCTCATATCATATGCAGATGTACTGAGTATTCGTCGCTCTAATTACAGTATTTGTACTTGTTGGAAATTAAATTAAAAGTTCTATTTTTCAAAACTAACTTGCTTACTTGATTAAAACAAACATAAACATAGTTTTAAGCGATATTAAAATTGTTTCAACATCAAAGAAGTTTTCTCTCTTTTATTACACTTTCTTATGAAAGGAGTTTTTATTCAGGAATATGTGCGAATGATCAGGGTAATAAAATGATGCACAATTCTACTAAGTTTAGTACATGATATAAATTAGTGCGAAATAACCTTCAGTTTTGCGAAATACATTCATTTCTTACCCATCGATTCGGGAGCAGACTGTTGGGGGAAATCCAAGAGAGGGATAAAATAGGGAATTTTGATCGAGGGTTGGGCTAAATGTGGGGATAATTATGAGGGAGGGGTAGAAGGCATGCAAATGATTGTCAAAATATTCGCCACAAGAATACGGTTTAATGCGAGAGATGGCGACAGTTGTATATCAATTGCACTGAAAGTGTTGCCAATATTTAGTTTCAATAAATTTTTGCTCAGATTTTAAACCAAATGTCAAACGAATCGAAACTTTCAAACCATTAAACACCGAATTTCGGGTCAATTATAGCCGCAATCGACAGACAATTAGCGAAACAATGGCCGAAATCCTAAGTACGAGCGAACCGATTGTTGTGTCGATCACTACGAACACGAAATCGTATGCATCGGAGCGTCGATTCGCGTCGAGTCTACCGATCGGCGAACTGAAGGCCAAACTCGAGTTAATAACCGGTGCCTCCACTCAGACCATGCGATTGCAGTTATTGGACTCAAACGACGAGTTGATCGCCGACTTAGACGACGACAGCCGCCAACTCAAGACCTATTTGGCGGCCAATCAGACCAAAGCCAACATTCATGTGATCGACAACACCCTCAGTGCCGACGAGTTCGAGGACTTGAGTCGAGTTCCGAAGTTTGAGTTACCGCAGGAACAGTACGAACAGAGAAGCGATTCGGTGCTCGCCTTCAAGCAAAGGCACAAATTGGGCCGATTTGGCCAAATGGACTCAACCGGCGATTCGGCGCAGTCTCAGCCCGACATCAGTGTTGGCCAGAGATGCGAAGTGGGAGTGAAAGGCGCGGCTAAACGGCGCGCGACTGTGATGTTCGTCGGAAACACTCAATTCAAAGCTGGCCTTTGGGTTGGAGTCCGATATGACGAGCCGTTGGGTAAGAATGACGGCTCAGTCGCCGGTATTCGCTATTTCGACTGCAAACCAAAATACGGCGGTTTTGTCCGACCGGACGACCTGACAGTCGGAGACTTTCCCGAAATTGGCATCAATTCGGACGAAGAAATGATCGGTTGATTGGAAACACATTTTTCAAACTTTTTATTTAACTTTAAAATTATTTTCAAACCTATTTCACCGATAAATCGCAAAATCAATTGAATTACGAATTTTTTGGAATAAATAAAATTTTTATTAAATTTAATTTCATAATCAAAATCGCATTAAATTAAATTCAAAATTGATTATAAGTGCACTTCTGGCCAAACAAAGTGACAAAATCTCAAAACTCATCGATTATTTCAACCCTTTATTCGAAAAATAACTTTTCGACTCAAAGATTAGGTAATAATAAATAAATTGTATTTTTGTTTTAATAGAAATCGATTAAAAACATTAAAAATTGTCGAAAATTTTAGTCAAATCTTTGGTGTTATCGTCGAAAGGGCTTACAATCCGAATGGCGTGACATTGGAAGCCGTGTCGGACCTCAACCGAACAGAACGTTCCAGACCTTGACTGTGCCGTCGTGTCCCGTCGTCACGATTGTCGTCGCGTCCAACCAGACTATACGCGTCACTTGACTTTGCGGATGAGCTTCTGTTCGGACGAATGCGAAACAAATTGCGATTAAAGCAATCGATTGGTTATTGGGTTAGGGATTGACGTACTTTTCAGAGTAAAGTGTTTGTTCGGTTCGACTGCATTCCAGATTATGATTGCGGTGTCGAGCGAACCAGAAGCTAAGTGTATATTATCGGGAGACCAGGCCAGGCAGTTGACCCGCGCGGTGTGGAAACCCCACTCGAGTTGATGCGCCAACTATTGCGACAAATTGAGCCATTGGTCAAAAGATGAGTTCAAATCTCATAATTAAGGCTTTATATCAAACCTCATAATTCGAAGACAAGTAGAGAACTATTTTCCTGTTCTGGTCGGCGGCGGCCAAGTACTTGCCGTCACCGGAGTAGGCCACGTCGGTAATGGGCGCCCTGTGCTCGAGCACAGCCTTCTCGGTGAGACCAGAGTCGGAGAGGGCGTAGACGTGAACTTTGCTGTCTTTAGTGCCACCAATGGCCACATCATTGAGCGATTTGTTTATACTGACACACGAGGGCTCGTACTTCACGGCAATCGACGACTGTTTGCTTAGATTGCTGTATATGCTCACAGTCTCGTGTCCGGCCACTATCACCTTCTCCTGGCCCTCGAGTACCGCCACTCCATGAGGTTGTGAATCCAACTTAATATCATTGGAATATCGGTTTCCGTTGGAGTCAATGGTTCGGATAGTGTCGTCATAACCGACGCTATAAACTGTTCCGTTACTGAAGGCGAGATCCGATACTTGATTCGTATGGCCTTTGCCTTCAATGCGGTTGTGGTCACCGTTTTTCGGGTTCCAATACGTGATGTATCCGTCGGTACTTCCCGTGTATATGAACTTGTCGTCCGAACTCTTGTTGACCGTTAAGGCCGTTATAGTCTTATTGTGTCCTTTGACTACTCGTAACGGTTTGTTCGGATTATTTACATCCAAATAGTTGATGAAACCCGAGAGCGACACCGACAGGAGGTACTGGTTCTGCCACAAACAGCTCACCTGTTGGTCCAAGACGTCCGGTCCCATCGGGAATTCACTTCATTTGCAAATAAATGAAATGTCAGTCGTATTTACCATAAGTTAGATCTTTTGCATTAAACCCATACCTAATCACCTGAAGAGTGTTCGCGTCCCACAGTTTGCAGGTCTTGTCACCCGAGGCGGACAGTAGTTTCGAGCCGTCGGGAGACCAGGAGACGCCGTAAATGCCGCCGCCGTGTGCGGGACTCCCGAACTCTCCCGCTTTGCTGTAGTCGTTGGTCTTATAGAGGAATAGGTTTCCGTCGAAGCCTCCGCTCGCGAAGAGCTCTCCATTCGGAGAGAAGCGAACGGATTGGACGAATCGGTGGTGATCTTCGAGTTGGGTCTTGAACTTGAATGGCGGGCCTTCGTAGATACCCACGAAGTTGTCTTCACTGCCGGTGATGATGCGGAACGGACGCGCCGGCCGGAAGTCACACGAGTTGATGGTCTTCGAGTGGCCGGCGATCTCGCCGACCGAAGTGCCCGTTTCCATCATAATCACGTGTCCGAAGCGCTCCCGACCCTCACCCACGACGACAATGCGTTGGCTGTCGGGAGACCAGGAGAGGTCCTTAATGTTGCCGACGAAGGGCTGGAACTCATTCTTGAGAATGTGCTCCTTCTGAGTGGTGTCCCAAATGCGGATCTTCCCGGACTGGTCGGCCGAACAGATGTAGAACCCGGACGGACTGTATTTGGCGACAGTCGTGAGCGTCGAGTGCTCGGTGTAGATGTCGGCGACGGCCGGGTTCTCGATGTCGCGAATTATTATGCTATTGCCGTTCGGATACAAAAACGTCTTTCCCTTCGGGTCTCCGCCCAACACCAGAGGCCGACCTCTTTCGGTTCGGGGAAGCGTTGCGAAGGTATTGCCTATTCGGCCGAACGATTCGGTTTGGGATTAGAGCCGCACTTCGCGTACATTCGGTAATGACTTACGGTTTTGAAGCATTGTTTTGAAGTTTCGGTTAAGTGTCAGACAATCGGTTCAGTTGTCGCACAAAAAGTACTGAGAATTTCGACAAACGATTGAAGCGAACGGAGAGTCGACGTCTTTGGCCACCAATTGGTGTTTGAGTGAAGAGTTGTGGAAGAGTTCGTACGACAGACTCGGATGTTATCGAAAACAACAAAACTATTGACTGCTATTGAAGCCGTGAAGCAGTGAATGCCTGCACATAGTGTGAGAGGGAGAGAGAGAGGGAGAGAGAGAGAGAGCGAGAGAGTGTGAAAGAGTGGAAAACACTCCCAGTTTTGCCAATTTAGGCAATACTGACGGTCTTTCTCAGCGAAACGTCGCGCAAAACCCACTCAACCAGCGATCAGTTGCTTGCAGTCCTGCAATCCATCGCTATATAGACCACAGTTTGGGTGCTTTTTATATAACACTTTTATATCTATTGATTACATAAACAGATTGTTGTAAAACAGAATAAATTATTGTAAATAAGTTTTACTGAATATCTTTTAGGCCTTTTATAAATGTATTAAACAAAGTAATGAGTGATAAAAAGGCTTAAGTTTTCGGTTATACATAAATAACGTCTAACTGATTATCGGTGAATAAAGTCTAAATAAAGTATAAAAGTTATGACGAAATAAGATATTTAAGTCTCAATAGTGTAGAAAAAGTTTGTTTTTTGTTTAAATTTAACAAATTTAAAAAGATTGCATGGTTAATTAAAGCGGCACTAATAGCGACATTTCAATATTAATTCATTTTATTGATAGACTGTTTAAATGGCAATTTTGAAAAATAGATATTTGCGGAGCGGTGTTGTAGCAAGGCGAAAGTGTCGAGTGTCTCGGCAGTGGCAAAGTTGGGTTAATTTGTTTACAAAACAAGACTCGCTGTCAACACAATTTGCTTTGAATACTATTTCAAATGTTTTATTGTTTGTTTGCGTCGCGTATAAACTTGAACATGGGCATAAATCAGTCTAAATTGCATCTTGCCAATTTGCCAATTTGTAGAGAAAAACACATATTTTTAGTTAAACTAATGACTTGTGCAGAGAGTGTCGAAACTTGACATTTGAGTTGAAAACTAACTTCGATTACAAATCGAGACAAAAAAAATGAAATAAAAACTCTTGCTTGTGAAAAACAAGCAAATGAGCAAGTTAGGCTAGATTAGGCTAGATTGTCTGCTGCACACAAACTGCAATACAATGCGAAAATCTTACAATCGTTTGATTGGTTTCACTGATTTGGTCTCAACTTTAATCAAAGCTAACATTACCTCTAAGTATGACATCAAGTGCTGAAAACTTATATCAATTCAATGCAATAAAAGTTGAGACAAATTAGGTTTTGAGAGAAAAACAGATCTTTTTTTAATTGATAGACATTTCGAGAATAAATTGAATTAAATATAGTTTAGGATTTGTTTTGCGATTGAATTTCGAATATCTAATCATTTATTGTCTTTGAAAGCGAATGCGAGAACGCGTTCACAACGAGACGATTGGGTGAGTATTGCGCGAATCGGTTGCGACGGATCGCCACAAAAACATTCGATTGTTCGCCGAAAGCCTTATAAGCAGTCGATTAGCGTTCGAGTGATGTCTGCAATGAACGCATTTAACGCCGAATTTGAATACGAAGTCGAATGCTATGAGTATTTGGTCGGAAGAGAGAGACAGCGAATGGACTTCAATGAGTCGTAAGTATTGCTTCGATTCGTTGCAATCAATCGCTTCATTCGGTCGATTCGATTGATCCGATGCGCAGATCACCGGAACTGGAATACCGCGAAGACCTGGTGAAGCGAATTGAGTTGCTCTGCGTTTACCTCAAGTTCTCGGTTGGCGTCAAATACCTGTCGGTCTATATAATGGACTTCTTTATGGATAATCACTCAATAATTGCAGACAAACTCGAATTGACGGCCGTTTGCAGTCTAATGATCGCAGGTTTGCATACTTTTGCCGAATATCCCAATCATTGCAATCATTAGAAGGGGTTATAAAGTGATTGCCGATTAGAGGTTAAGTGCGGAACGGCTTAGCGCTCGGCTTAGCGCTCGGCTTAGGTGCTAATCAGGTTCTATGCCTACGGTTTTGACACGATTTTGATTAATTTAGCCATGCTAGTGCTAATGGTTATCAGATTAGACCAAAATTACATTTGAGATAAGTTTTCACACGTTTTTAGCTCTTTTGCAATAATGTAGCGCCGCTTCAAACCCCTCCCAACCCCTTCCGAACCCCCATTTAAACCAAAAACCACTTCATTTCAGCCAAAGTCGACGAAAGAGATCATCAAATCCCGAAATACAGCCAATTGTTCGCCGAATCGGATCAGTACTCGAGCGAAGAGATACTGGCGATGGAGTCGCGAATCCTCGAGTTCTTCGATTGGGTATTCCTGACCCCAACCGCTGCCACTTATATCGACTACTTCTTCAGCAAATGTCTGCCGGAATTGCATTCGAATGCGACGAATAAGACGATTGTCGTCAACATTCTCGACCGATCGCTCGGTATTTGTGCGATGACTACTCAATCCCTTATAAACGGTTTAAACCCCTGTATCTCAAACAGACATTCGGTTCTATAAGTTCAGTCCATCGGTGGTCGCGGCCTCTGCCGTCTACTACAGCCGCGAAAGACTCAATTTGCGGCCGATTTGGCCGAAAAGCGTACAAAACGTCACAAAATATTCAGTAAAACAAATCGAGGAATGCGTCCAAGAATTGTAATTTTGATTTGAATTTTGATTTCAATTTGAAACTAATTTCACTCCAATTGTCTGCTCTATCGCCAGCAAACTGTTCGACTTTTCGACCAAACTCTCGATCGTCGCGAACATCAATACACGAAACGACTTAAACGACTCGGGATTTGTTGATTTGGTCTGAGCTCTAGTCAAGTGTCGGCCGTTTCCGACAAACACTGAGTTATAACAGATTCTTGTAATATAAGTAAATAGTTTTAATATTTCGTTGAAAATAGTAACTAATTAGCGATAATCTTAATTATCTAAACAATTCGAAAGTTACTTAATTTGTAAAATAACTAAAAATTTTTTAATTAAACCTAATTTTTAGAATAAATTCTACAAAAAGTTTCAAAAATACAATTTGAAAAATGTATATAAAATGAGTGCAAAACCTAATTATAACTCTTTTTGATAACGTCTTTAATTTTCTTCAACATATTCGGCATAAGCCCTATATGGGTGTCGACGCAGCCGACGACACACGTCTGGAACTGGTCGGTGAACTTCTTCATGTCGGCCTCACTGGTGTTGGCGCCGACCTTATCCTTAACCTTGTCCTGACAGCCGAGAACACACCTCTCGATCCGTTCCTAAACCAAAACAAATCAATTGTTCAATTGGTTCGGCAATAGGACTGTTAGGCCAGACCTGAAAACTCGTCACTTCTTTCTCGACGTACGACTGGGCCGACTGGAGCTTCTGCGAGCACCTGGTTATGCACTCCTGGTTCGCCTCCATCGAGGTGTCGGTGCGATCGCAGCACTTGGCGGCACACGTATGCATATCTCCCTTTAATCCAAAGTAAATCAATTAATGAGTGCTTTAATCGATTCATTTCATGTTAACTGAGTTGTAATCAATGGGTTTGAGAGCCGTTAAGTGGCATCACTTACAGCGCGTCCTATAAGTGTGTCTCTGAGTCATGTCGTGTCAATAAACCTAAGCTATGATTCATACCGACCAACAGCTGATCCGGCAGTCTATGCCCGTCTGTGCCTCAACGCGAACGGCAATCCAAACCGAAAATAGTTTTTTTTGCATTTCATAGACATCTTAATGAGAAGCCGTCAAACCCGGAGTCGTTAGGTTTGGCCACAAATGGCTAAATGGGTCGCAGTTTCGCTCATTAGGCCTGAGACTGAGAAACGCTTTTTTGTTTACATTGAGACTAATAGCGAGTCTATTGAGAGGCTATCGGCAAACGATTGAATCACAACTCGATTAACATTTCGATGTAATCGGCGATCGATTGGCGACCGATTGGCGTCGGCTACGGATGGCTGCGAATGGTGACAAACCTGAATCTTGCGCATACATGACTGGTCCAAGTCGTTCATCAGTTCGAGGAAAGCCTTCTGCACACGTGTTTGCGCCGCTTCAGCCATCGCTGCAAACCAATTGTCGATACGATTCCACACTTTCTACTGCTTCTCCTGTTTGTGCCGTTTGTGTGCTCTCAGAGTCAGACCTCATATAATGCTTTCGTCAATGCATTCAATGAGAGTTTCATCGAAATTCAACTTCGAGTACAAGTTTTCAAAAGTTTCACTTTCTTCGCGATTATCGCTATCTATAGTGAGAACATGCTAGTTTTCGTTGCTAGCGAACTTTCTGCTATATTATTATTATTATTATGTTTAGCAATTTAATATTTCGCAATTTATTCGAATTTAATCTAATCATTAGATACAGTATAAGTTTTACAACAGGATTACTACACTTCATATCCTATAACTTGGATATTATTTTTAGCTAAAATTTATTGTATAATACAATTTGTATTATAAAAATAAAATGAGAATTGAACATTCTTGCAT
>JAQIXC010001836.1:0-12857 GCA_034697605.1 Metabelba pulverosa
TTATAAAAGTTTATTACAAGTTTAGTTAATAGCAAGCGCGAAATTTAAAAACCCCGAAATTTTTACTTCCAGGTCATGATTATTAAATACCGATAAACGGCAGACCCGACGAGTTCTTCACAAATATATTCATCGCCAGGCCGTTGTCGTACGGGGAATAGGAGCCGGGCTTCTCCGAGGCCGAGATGCCCGGGTCGAACATCGGGATGTACTTCATGCCGGCCGCGTGCAGTTGGTCGACGAATTGAGGCAAATCCGCGTACGTCTGGTCGTCGAACGTGAAGTCATTGCGCGCTTTCATGGCGTCGATGTCATTCCACTTATGCATTCAATACAGTATTCCAACAAATTTTAGTTTTCTTTTTAAATAATCATGTTTAAAGTCTTTACCTGAACGTCATAGGGTATCTGTGCCGCACGGGTGCGATTGAACACCGTCTTCATTTTGTCGAGGGAATTGTAGCCGAACCGACATAAGTGAAAGCCGAGTGCCCAGTATGGCGGTAGTGATGGATTGCCAACTAATTCGGTGTACTATTGGTGAAGAAATAGTTAATTAAAACAATTTTTATAATTTAAAGTTTTTATTGCAATACCTGTCGCACAACGTCCGCCGGTTTCGGCCCAAAAAAGACGAAAAAGTCGAGAACTCCGCCGATCGTACGCCACGTGATCGCCGGCTTCGGCTGCAGTATGACGTCCATCGCATTGGAGTTGAAGAGGAATACGCCGTTACTGTTGCCGTTGCTGTGCTGCTCGACGGACAGGTAGAACGGGTGCGAACCGTAGAGATTGGAGTTTTCAATCGGGAACTGGTCTTTGTTGAAGAGTGTGTAGCGCTTCCACTGTTTCGCCGACTTTCGGAACCCGTCCTTATGTTCGCCTAATTTGATATTTAAAAACATTTCAAAAATAAAAACATTAACTATGTTTCCAAACTAGCAAGCAATTTTATTTCCTATTTTTATACTACTTTTATGGATTAAAATATAGAAATATTGATAAAAATAAAGTATTTATTTAAAATACCGATTCCGTAGATATAATCGGACGGCAAGTCCGCCGGCAACTGAAGGAACTGATCGGAGAATATAAGCCGCCGTAAGTCGGTCTTAAACACCGGCGTCGACGTGAGGCGCCGCACAACCAATAAATGCCCGTTCGGTGTAATCTTCACTTCGAACAGCGGTTTCTCAATGAACTTCTGTTTGGCGACGTTGAGCACCGGTACGGGCGGCTCGAAGCGGCGCTCCATTGGGTCCGTAAATGTAATTCTTTGGTGCGACAGAAAATCAAATCAATTGTTTTGAAGAAAAACGAAATTAAAAATTCAACTCAAATACCGAACGGAATACTCGTTAAGCTCAAGCACTTCGAGCTTAACGACTGACACGTCTCTCACAAACCCGGAGCCGATCTTTCGGTCGAGTGTGACGACCGTCCGGTAGAGATAGCGCTCGACGTTCGACACCTCATAGCCCGCATAGTCGGCGCCGAAGTAGCAAAACGGCTCACTGAGTGGCGGCACCGTTTCATTTAATACCGGTGCGACCGCCGCTGTCGGCTGCCAACAGCAGCCTCTCCGCGCGCATACTTCGGCGCTGATCGGCTCATCGGGATTACAGTCGATGCGGTCATTGTTGGGGATTTGTGAGCACCGGTCGTAGGCACGGGTGGTGGACGACGGGGTTGCGGTGGTTGTGCCGGCTTTGGTGCTCTCATCCTTCGAATAGTCATTGAATATTAAATCGTCTGAATTATCGCCGAACTTCGAGACTATCGGTTCAATCGGCGCCGGGTGTGCACCGGCACTGAGTCGAACGAGCGCGACGGTCGCGATGCCGACGATCAGCACCAGTAGTAGGGACAGTAGTGACAGACTCAGGTAGTTGTTCGGGTAGTGGCGTATTTTCGGCTGCAGTAGACGAGACGGCGAGTCGTCCTCTCGACTGCACAGTTCGATCGTATCGCTTGTGGACGAGTAGTCAGATGTCGACGGCTTCTGACCAAACATTTCGTTGCATTTGTTTGTTGTTTATGTCGATTGTCTGTTTAGAAACTATGTAAAAAAGTTTTGATAAATTTATAAATTCTAGTTATAATCATGCATCAAACTTTATGTTTAAATTATAGTTATTATATTACTGTGCAACTTTTTGACAGTTTAAAAGTATTTCACGTGATTATTGATTAATTATTTCTGTGCTAAACAATCAGACGAAGGAATTTGCCAAGATCATAAGCAATATTTTAACTCTTTTTTAAGCTAAATTAATTATATTCGCAAATAATTTGCGAGATTATCTTGTTTCTAATTCACAAATTCGTACGTAATAAATTCTTCCGGGTCGTTACTATTTTTACTTTCATAATTAATAAAACATAAATAGTGAATGCAATTTTTGTACAATTAATTGAACCTATTTATCATAGAACTAACTAGTTACCTGTAGTCGAAAACAAAAATTGCAATTAATAGAAATGAACCGGTTATAATAATTATTTAATTATGAAAATTTTTTCTACAATGAAACATTTCTCTACAAAAATCATTACTTTAGCATGGTTCTGTAATATTCAGACTGTTTATTAGTCTATACAAAATAAACAAATGTATTGTGGAATTTTTGTTTTTACACAGTATTAATAGAAAAAAAAATCGTGAACAATGTTCAAATGTCACTAGTCATTAAAATAAACAACTTTTTACACAGTTTATATTTGTTAGGAATTAAGCATTGAATAAATGAAACGAAAAACATAATTAAGAAAACAATTATTCATTATTAATTGAATGAGAGAAAGAAAAAGTTCACGAATGAATTATTTATCGCTAAAATCTATCTAGATATAATTAATGATATCAATAGCAATCTATAAAATGTGAGGATAACGGGATAATTTTTTATTTTAAATTAAGCATGAATTTTTTTCCTCTAAACAATCAATATAAAAAGTAGACTTTTTAAATATTCGAATACTTACAAAATTAATTACAGATGAATAAATATGTATGACAAATTTAATACAAATGTATAATTTAATGTATTATTCAAGTATGCTTTTAAATAGAAAATATACAGTAATGTTACAAAATAACATGTTAGACAAACCAAACATGTTAGAAAACTAAGGTGCTAATCTATGTACTAAATCGATATGGGTATTTGATATCAAAACAAATTTTCTACAGTAAAGAACCGGCACAGTAAATAATGAATAATTCTAAATTGCACTGTTAATTTAATAACTTATAATTGTTCTAATATGATTGAATCATTCAAATTAACCAAGATATCTTATGATAAATAGCTAAATTTTAATTTGTACATAGAAAATACTACTATAACTAATTAATACCGCGTAACGTCACTACAATAATGTATACTGTAATTAGTCACAAATTATATATTGCATTAATATATGTTCATCTAACAAGTATAAACATTTACAGTGCAGTGTCAATATAAACACTCATATCAAATTAGAGAGATAACTTCTAACCTGATTATCTGATAATCAAATAAAGTTTTATCATGATGACTGGCCTTGCTACAAAATATTCCATTAGTTTCAGACAGTAAATAATTTCATAAATTAATAGATGTATAATTTTAAATTAATTAGAAACGTGTTTATTAATTCAATTTTAAAATGTATAATTACCAAAAAAACAAACGAAAATAATCAATTTATTACGAACTAATAATTAACATAATTTTCGAATTAGACTTATCATGCAGATATAATTGAGTGAAAGTAGACAGACTAAATTATATGAATATTTTCGATAATTAAAACTAAGTTTTGCGACTGTATTCACACATTTGTGTTGTATTCGAAACAATAGGTTATTGAATGTTGACATTGAAAGACATTTCAATGTTATGTTTTTTTTAGTGAAAGTTGACATTTAGCATGTCTATATTTGAACAGGATTATAAATAATGATAAACCGACAAATAGTTGTAAAGAATAGCAGGCTATTATTGTTTTAATATGTACTACAGTATTTAACCTCATTTTACCTCTTTTAACAATCGACAGTAAAAATGAATTATTGCATTTAAATATATACATGTATTATCAAATTTAATTGCATTATTGCAATTAATATTGCCAATTTAGTTTTAAAAGTAAATATTTGGCTTTGATAGCAAACAATTAAATTATGTCTTATTAAAACACAAATATTTAATCAAATATATTTACTAAATTTTAAAATTCAATTCAAACGAATTTATTTTCAATAATAAAAATTCCATATATTTTCCTAAAAAGTTTTCCAGTAATAAAAATAATAGCAGCATGCAAAAAATAAACTTAATAATCCATTTTAATAAGTTATTAATAAGAAACTTTGCAAAAAAGTAAAACGTAATAATATGTTATCGGTAATAAATTCGTATTGAATTATGGAATAAATTAAAATTCAGATATTTCAAAAACCATAATAAATATTGATTTTTTTAAAATAAAAATAATACTGTATAAATCGATCCCAAAATAAAACATTTTAAACCACATCACAAGATGAAAAAATGCATTTCAAAACTGTTCACGAATTCAATTAGTTATGTACTTATAAATAGTTTTATTTTATAATCAGAAGTGAATAGAAAAAAGTGAAATCAAATCAATTTAAATGCTTTCGCTTTCGTATATCGTATAGTCGACGGCATTGATAGCAAATGAAACAAAATTGAAAGTTTTGTACAAAATATTAAATACATTAATAAAGTTAATCCAAATAATATGCTATTTAGTGTTTAAGCAAAATAATTTTTTAAACCATATTTATTTAACATACATTTACCAATACTAATCGTACTGATTAATAATCATTTAGAGAAATCTCAAAACTTCTATCCAATATTTTAATCCCCAATCAATCATGTTTATTTTTGCTAAAAGCACTAAATTTGTGCGGTGTACATTTTATACACATGTGCAATTATACCTTTTTGATTTCTATCTGTAATATTTCGGAAATTTATTCACCGGTTTAATTATTCTTGTTTCTTATTTTACCCACAAACTATTTAGTCATTTATTAATTGAAATCCAATTGATATTAATCATTACAAATATATATAAATTTTTATGTTTTGAAAATTTAATTTTTCAATAAAACTAATTTCGAAAATTTTTATTAGTCATTAAAGAAATCGCCCATCATTTTATGAAAAAAATTAATTTGTTTTTATATAAGCAATAAAATAGTGCATTTATAAAATAAAAATAAACTACATGCTATTATCAGATATTAAATGAGAATATATTTAATATTATTAAAAAAATACTAAAATTCTATTTTAATATAAGTGTTAATTATTTATAAATCAAAAATAATAAAGACTAAACTACATATTCAATTTTATATCGTAGCAACATAAAATTTAAATAATAGCCATGCACATAATTTAAAACTAATTTTTTACTATCGATTTTAAGTAATAAATCGCAAAATAAACGCAATAAATAAATGCAATAATATTTTATAACCATACATTTTTTCAAAAAGAAAATATACAAATTAGTTTGGTAATAAATAAATACACAATTTATGCACTAAACTAGTCGATAAACACAACCTATTCCCACAATTATTTCTAAAATGGCGTTTAAATATCAAATCAAATAACAATCATATATATATAAACATGATAAAATTCACACAAGAACTAGTATAAAATATGTGAATGAGTTTATATGTGAGCACAAAACAAAATAAAAAGATCAGGATAAAGATTCGCAAAGCAAATGCCAACTACCCTTTAATTCAATCAAAGCTGTAAAAAATGTTCATTAAATACCTGAAAGACTATGCATTAACAAAATAATCAAGGTGTTTTATCATCTAATATAAGAAATAAATTAATCTATTAGTTAGCAATAAACTATCGAGTAAAATAGCAAGAATAAAACAAGAATATAAAATCAAAATTAACTATTTAGTTCACTTAGTTCAAACGTGAAAATTAATTATCCTGTGTAACTCTAACAATAACGCCCTGTATAATTAGAAAAAATTGTCACGATCAATTCAAAGCACAATTTATCGCGCATTTGATTAAAAACAAAATCAATTCTTTTGTTGCTCAGGACAGTGATGGGGCAGTACCTACTGGCGAGGAGCTACACCAATTTCTATATATATACTGTATATTTTATACAGTGTATACAAAAAATAAGATAGATACTTTTGCTGAAGAAGCCGAACAAACAAGTAGTTTATGGTTATTAACCTTTCTCTTTCTATATGAACATAAACTTTTACTCGCGGATAGTCTTCTCGGCTCTCTCTCCTCACATATAGTTTAGTAAACTTTTAGTTTCGAAAACCCGTAAAATAAAAAATAATAAACGAAACTAATTATCGCAAAAACGTTTGCTTTACGTTTAACTCGTTTTTGCATAAAACGAACCGTTCGTATCAATATCGTCGATAAAATGTAAAAAATACTTTTAAATTTCTAAAAGCAGTAATACACTTCACAAAGTATATAGAATAAATTTATTTTTCTCTTAACTCTGAGTTATTATAGCAGCAATTCGCAATACAAACTAATAAAAATGTACAGTGTATATAAAATGTTATGGTATTTTTCCGAAAAGTTTGGAGAGAGAGAGAGAGAGAGAGAGAGAGAGAGAGAGAGAGAGAGAGAGAGAGAGAGAGAGCAATAGTTGAATCGAAATGTCAATGTCTTTAGTACTACACAAGTAGTGAAGAGTTTTTATGATTCTCTATATTTCACTCGAAAAGACTGTTTTAAAGGTTTTCCATAAAAAGAGGTTTAAATAGTTTTTTCGGAAAATGTTTTGTTGCAATCCATACACAATGAGGAGGACAGACAATGTGAGTCGGTTTTTCACCATTTCACCATTTCACCATGTACACATACGAGCGAGTCAGTCACACACTATTGGCGATTAATACGTAAGCGCTTTCGCACTCTTTCGCACTTTCATACGACAGGTATCTGTCCCTCTCTGTGTGGATGTCTACCTCCCGGCCCTATCTGGCATTCGCCTCAAAATATTTTGAAGGGAAAGTAGTTTTTCTACGATTCTATTGTACAGTATTTAAGCAGAAATTTCTTAAGTCTAAGATTGCGAGCATTGGCTCTCATTGTCGTCTTCGCTGATCCATTGATCCTTATTCTCACCACTACTGACACAACACTTTTTAATCACCTTTTTATACGCGAATTGCTTTCTTGGTCGCGACGACATTTTGTCGAAAATACTACACTCTACTTTATTGCCTCTTTTTAGTTTACAAACTAATTATAGGAAAACTTTGTTTTTCTTTTTCAAAACTATTAATTCAATCTCTTTTTTTGTACAAACAACATTCATTCTCATTGTAAAACGACAATGTAAAATTCACATAATTTATCGCTGCTGAAATTAATTTAATTTTATCTTAAAAAAACAAAAACAAATTTAATTACCTGTAAATTATGTCGACAATATGAAAATCGGCTTGTTAAATAAAAAATAAATTTTGCTAAGATACAAATATAGATAAACTATATCGCGAATATAAGAAAGGGTTGATAAACAAGAAAATAATCTTGGCAAAACGAAATGAGCCGTAGACATGAAAAGAAAGGTAAAATAGCAAAACAATTTTCTAATTTTCGATTCACTTATTTTATCTAATTTTGTACCGAAACAATTTCTTCTCGCAAAATCGAAACTTGTTGAAAATAATTTCGACAAAAGATAAGCATGCGCCAAATAACAAAAAAAATTAAACTTAGGCCTTATCACGAAATGCTCGCCATTGTTCACTAGACACACAAACTACACTGACTAAATTTGCTTTCCTTTCCACTCAATTATACTTTTAATTCTATTTATTCGCAATCTTTTGCCCAAAAAAGTCAATTCAAAAGAATTTTTTAATACTATTTTTTTTTTCTTTTCATAATAATAAAGAGTAACAAAAAAGATAATAATTTCGGTTTTCGACAGACATCACAGTTGGAGCAAAAAAAAAGTAAAAAAAGCTCATGCTAAAAATTCGGATCAATTTGTGCGCAAAAATTATCTGTGATTACGGCGAAAACGAGTGAAAAAAGTTTGGAAAAAAGTTTATTTTTGCACACATTTTACACGCTTTCGGTGCGAGTTAATAAACCAGAGTTACCATGTTACTCCGAGTTATATTTTACATTAACATTTAATAAAAATAATTTTATATAAAAATAAACTAATTTAGTATTAAAATCATTCAAATTTCTAACTCATATAACAGTCTATAATATAGGGAAAAACCAATGTAAAACAATCATGTATCAATTGACAAAAATAATTAAATTTATGCATGATTCGATAATGGTAAAAAATTATTCAATATAATGCGACTGTGTACACTATTGAGTAATCCGAGTAAAAGTTAACAAACTTTATTGCTGTGAGGTAAAATAATTGTTTCTTCTATTATGTTTAAAAATATAGTGTTGCCAATCTTAGTCTGATAAATTCTTCATTTATTAATTTACTATTTTAACACTAACTATATTTACTACTGTATTGTATTGTAATGTAAAATTTATTTTTAGTACTCTATTTTTCAGAAATGATTTTAAAAATTATAATGTATAACTTTCAAAAATTAAATAAGAATGTGTAAATCTTATATTAAACACCGAATATATATAAATATAAATATGGTAATTTAAATTCCTAAATAAATTATAACATAATTAATTTAATTACATGTTTATATTTGATATATTTGTAATCGAAAGATACAATATTATCACAAACACATACATTTCTTCAAGCTGAAATTATAAATCTCTACATTTTGTTGAGTGCGCAAATAAATAGAAGAAAATTTAAATTGTATAATTGAGCAGAAATTTCGATTTTGTTACATTGTAAAACCCGATATAATAAACTGAAGAACTTTGACACCGATTGCGTGCGTTTAGTCAATGGTCAGACCGGTGGGGAATTATAAGCAAGCAACAAATAAAAAATAAGATAAAATTTTATTGTCCAATTCAACAAAAGCTTCTAAGTAAATAATAACATGAATAAAAATAGTGAGAATTAAATTTGAATGCAAACGGCAACAATAAAAACGAGAAAGCATATACTATATATACAGTATAAATATACAAAAAAAATTATTTTGAATTTTTTATATACAGTATATTTTATTTTTCAATATAATTTTCAACGCACACGGACTATGTGTGCACACAATACGGGCGTAAAATTGAAAGATATCCAGAAGGAGCGATGGAAAAATATTAAAGCATAATTTATCACGAACAAATATTAAATCGTATATTCAGTATTAAATATTCATGTATAAAAAATAAAAAAAGGGTAAATAAAATCGCTTTAATGGCGCGATTGGATGCGTACGAAAAATATGCAAATAATAGCCCAAAATAAGACATAATTGGTTTGTTGGTCCCTATCAGACGTCTCGTGTAGTTTTCGCAAAACTTATACAGTGTATTATCTCTAATTTTGTTTTTATTGTTTATTCCTTCAGTTTACAGGGCAGAACGTCTCATGAATTGAAAATTAAAATTCTTATCATCTATCGATATACAGTTTTATTCTATACACAGTTTTATATTTGTAGAAAAAACTATACTGTTACTAAGTTATAACATACAACTCTATAATTGTGATTAAATATTTGTAAATAAAATATGTATACAATTGAGTTTGAATATATTCTATGCACTAAAACATAATTGCAATCTAATTCACGTAATCAAATCATATAAATTCGTTTAAATTTATTAATCAATAATTATCGTAAACTCATTTTCATATAAATTAAAACTTTATTTTTATATTTCAAACTAAACCCAAAATTGAAGTCTGCGCTCAAGAGTCGAGCCATCGATGAGAACATATTGTCTCTAATGATAGGCTTCGAGTGTGTGTTTTACGGGACAAATACAAAACATACAAAAAAAATTTAATTATTTCTTTCATTTTTAGTTCAATTTTCATTCAGGAGATAAACAAAACACATTGAATATGAAGAAAATATTTTGTCAAATTGTATCTAATTATTATTATCATTAAAAACATTTTTCCTGACGTTAAATGTGAGTAGATTTATGAGTAAAGACGAATAAAATTAATTAGCATAAAAAAATAGCATGAGCAAAATTATTTTTCAAGTGAGGGATAAAACTTTCAGTATATTGCAAATCTAGTTGATAACGTATAAAAGTATATAATATTATAAAAGAGTAAAAACAACAGCGAATTGTAAAGTCGTTGAGAACGAAGAGTAGAGAAAAAGTCACTCAACTAGTAGTATATGAGCGACTGGTCGGGCGCCGCCGCTTCGAATCGGAGCGCATGTCTCGTATCGCCCGTTTCGGCTCAATTGATGCCCAAAAAACACTCTCCAAAAGCCCGAATGTTCTGTCGGTTCAGACGCTCAACGCATTCATTGAGTCGTTGTCTTCGCTCGCGTCCAGTCATACGAAAGCGAATTCTTTTAGTTCGCATTTTCCTATTATTTCGCTTTTTTTGTTTTATTTTACTGTTTTGTCGCTAAATCTTTTTGTGCTATTTTGGCAAAAATATCTATTTTTCGTAGACTTTTCCCATTTATAGCCAAAAAGAGATTAATAAATATTTTATGAGAAACTTAAGCTTAAAAATAAATATATAAATTATTTGAAAACACTTTAAAACTACAAATAATTTCATCGAGATATTAGAGAAATAGTTTATTGTTTTTAAATGTAAATTTTTATAAACATATTGCAGTTTTAAAAAATTGATTTTAAAAAGTTTAATAATTAATATAGTAATTGATATTTGATGTGTGAATATTCGTGTGCGTGATATACGAGTGAAGAATATGAATATGAGTTTCAAACGTCAGTTCACATACGAATCGATGTGCAAAACATGTGTTTTATTGCTAATCAAATGGATTGTATTCATCGATTTCGCCATAGGTTAGTACATTGTACTTTATTAATCATCGACTCATAAATTATTTATTTTTTGTTTATTTGAACTTCGCTATTATTTATACAATGTCAAAGAAGTTACATACACAAAAAAAAGATAAATTTAATTTACTTGATTTGTTAATTTTTTAACCAGTAAAGTGAGATTTACCGAATTAAGCTTTCATCTATTTGTAAGTTAAAATGAAGTTTTTAATGTAAAATGCTTTTACTGTTATTTAATAAAATAAAGATTGCTGCATATAAAAATATAAATGCAATATAACAGCTTTGCAATTAGTACCGGCATAGCTGGTCGATCCCTAATTGTACTGTCTATACCAAAAATCAAACTCAATTTTACTGTAGAGTATAATTAAAAAATTTTAAACTTTAAACATCCTCAAAAAATATCAAAATCTTATACAGTACTGAATAAGTATAATAAAGTATAATTAAGAATTCTTTTTTAAACAAAGTTTACAAATTCAGGAAATAATTCTAAAATGTTTTAACCGAAAAAATAGATGTGCTATAAGAGTAAGTATATATCAAAGTTTGAAATTAAAAAATAAAACGTGTTGCAAAAATAAACATGTATTTAATTTGTACAAGTAATATCTTTCATGAAAGAATATTTCATAAACAATAAAAATTTTTGTTTTCAAACATAAAAGCTGAAAACATTGCAGTTAATTAAACATAAAACAGTTTAATTTAAGCGTAAAATCACGAATTAAGCAAGAACAAAATTGAATTCAGAGTACAGTTTTGCTATAAGTAAAAAACATTCAAAATGAATTTTAAAATTAATTAAAAAAAAGTAACCGAGTCAACTTTTAGCACTAGGAAAAGAACAGGCAAAAAATATACCGGTTAACAATTGTTTAACTTTAAACATGTAATAAATGCATTGCAAAACCCATGTGAGTGGGTTGTATTTACAGTACTTAAAAAATTATATTAATTTCAGCAAAATTCACCCTTCATTACCAGTTACAATTTATTACTTATACATTATATTAATCAATATAAAGTATGTTTTAAAATAAATTCTAATATAATTTTACATAATGTTCACTTTATTATTAATAAGTTAATTGAAATATTAATATCTAAAAACCAACTTGGTTTAACCAAGTAAATAAATAATAATTTATCGACGAAAAATTATACTTATAAAATATATACTGTATATATAAAATGTTTTCATACAAATATATTTTTTGAAATACACATTTTCCTCAGCTATGAAATATTTGCACATAAACTAAAACAATTAAACGACCAATAAAGAAATCGCCAATAATGATATATTTCGCATTAAAATAAGCATGCTAAATAAGCAAAATAATAACACAAAATAATGCCCATTAAAAGCATATAAATTGCAAAATATAAAATTACTATATAAATATAAACAAGTATATTTTATATAAAGCTTTTATACATAATAAATTTCTAATTCAAACAATTAATCAGAATAATAATCAGATCAATTTAACGCCTAATAAGTAAATAACCAATAAAAAATAAATCAATACATAAATACGCTTCGCATCCAAAAATAAGCATGAATAAAAATGCATTAAAAGCACATAAACGTAGAAATAAAACAAAACAACTGTCATGTGATTAATGAACAAACTAAACTGGTCTAAAAAATTTAAAAACAATAATTATCTACAAAAAAGGTAACTATTAAAAGTGAATAACTAGAGAAATATAAACAAGTACAGTATAAAGTGATTATTAAAGTAGAAATAAATCGTATAAATCTAAAAACATTGCAAATGCGAAATATTGGGATAAAAATGTGGAGAAACTAAAACTAAAACTAAAACTAAAACTAAAACTAAAACTAAAACTAAACTAAACTAAAACTAATCACTCGTTCAG
>JAQIXC010001837.1:0-12853 GCA_034697605.1 Metabelba pulverosa
CCCATAGACATCGAAATTTCGATCTTCAATATCTCGAAAACTATCAAGGTAAAATTTATGGTTCCAATTGCGAAAAGATGACTTTTGATTACATCTTTCAAATAAATATGTTAAATTGTTATAAATGCTTGTTAATGAAGGCTCTTTGAAATTATACCATTGCAATAAATTGCAATAAATTCTTAAAATTAGTGAATAATGCGCATTTAATATTATTATAAAATCTCTATTATAAAACTTATTAGTTCTTATCTTGGTAAACTATTTTAAGCAGTTTTATATTTATCGCTAGAAATTGTGTTCATAAAATGTATAAAAACGATATTTTGTTTTTATGCATGTCTATTTTAAGTTTAAAAAAATAATTATGATATGTATTTAGATGTTTCTAGAAATCTATTTTCGCGCTTTAAGTGAAAAACTGTGAAAATTAACGAAAATTTTATTGCACTCACTGTTAATGCAATCAAATAAATCATTTACTAAATTAGTGTCTATTTTCGTAAATAAAGTTTATTTTAATAATAGTTTTCTTAGCATTTGGTTTGCATTTGGAAAAACATATTTTCAATTCTTGTTTATTCACTTCAAGACTTTTTGCAGTTACTGTTTATCTTATGTTTTATTGTAAACTAATTATTTGTATAGCTTTTTAAACTTTTACTTATTTATTAGAATTAAGTAAAAAGTTTAAATTTATATCAAGTTAATTTGCCTAGTTTAAATAAGTTATTTACTAATGTTTCTAAATTAAATTTTCTAATGTGTATAAAAACTTTATACTTGCACATTTTTATTAAGTACTTAAAACTTACTAAAGTAAAATACTTAAATACTTGTTACAATAAAAAAAACTATTTCAAATACAACTCAATATTAAAATATGCATGCATAGATTCTAAAATCTATAATAAAAATTTAAAAATGCTAACAAATGTATCATTTGCTTAAACAAAAACTGACCTGTTTAAAATGGAATTTTGTTTTTATCGCTAAAATAATGCTTACATTTAAAATTTGCTTAGTTTGTAAAAAATATTATATGTTTTTAAAATAAGCATTACAGAATAATTATTAAAATTTACATTTTAAAAATATTTGTTTACTATGCGTTTACTGTTTGTATGTCAATGCGTATTATATTGTCATGATTAGCATAAAGCAATCATGGTTAAGCCATATGTTTTAGCAAGGATAATTTATTCTGGGTAAAGATTTGCTTCTTTTTTAATCTTAGTATTTATTGTTTAAATAATTATGTTTGATATTTATAATAATATTATCTTATAATATGAAGTTATTTATTCTATATTAATAAAATAGATATTTAATTCTAACAAAATAACTTTGAAGTTTTTCTAAAACTTTTAAATGCGAGTTTTCTTTATCAAACACACAAACTTTCAAATATCACATGTTCACTATTCTTGCTAAAATTTAAGCATAAATAACACAAATAATTAAGACAGTGATATTTATTTTACAGTAATTTATAATTTTAATATTTTAATAATTACGGTCTAAATAAACAAGATAGATAATAAATATTTGCAACAACAATTTAATTCATAACATTTAGTTAAAACTTAAGTAATATTTATATTTAGATTATATTTTTATATAAAAAATATTTTTAATTTCAATAGTGCAATTGAATATGCCAATTATTTCTTTAAATATTATATAAAAAACAAATTTAACAAATAATGAGCTAAAAACAAAAACGGATATAATTTATACATCAAACAAAAAAAAATCAATCTAAAAACGGAGATAAAAAAAATGTTCAAAAAAATTGTTTGAATTAATTTGAATTAATAAAAAATTGCACAAAAAATGGTTGAAAACATGTCTATTTCAAAACATATATTAAAATTGATTTGTTTTTATATATACATGATATTAAGCAGTAAAATGTTTTTTATGTCTAAAAAACTTCATTTTTCTATTTTGAAAAGTATACTATTATTAGTTGTAAATTAAGAATAATTTTTCAGTTCTACTGCAGACATGTATTAACACAAAAGAAATCTCTTTTCTAATCATTACATGCTATGGAGTGTGTGTTTAATACTTTAGGGATATTAAACATTTCAAAGAATAATTTTCATAATTTATGCTAAAATACATATATAAATTTTTGAGTGTCTGTATTCGGCCGAAATATAAACTTGTTAAATCAAATATATAAAAATTTTTGATAATAATATTGGCATTTATAAAATATCAAGAAATGTTAAATGTAAAAGGTTGATTTTAATATATAATATAATAATATAATATTATATAATAAAATTTCGTTAAATATGTTAAATAATATAATTTATCAAAAAGTTAAAATAAGCATTAGTAATATTAATTATGATAAGTTTAGCAATAAAAATTATAAATGTATTAATGAAAATTTCTTAATTTGTAAAATATACATTCTAAATCTAATTAGAAATACTAAACTTATTTGAATAAAATTATTTAGTTTATATAAAGTATATTTTTTATAACGTTAGTAGCTAAAGTAAATTTAATTCATGATAAACTTTTAAACGAATTTGTTTTTTTCTGAGAAGAAAATTGGAATTTCCTAATATCTAATCCGATATCTCAACTGTTTCTAATTAAATAACAGAATTCTATCTTCCTACTTTATCTTCAACAAACAGTCGAAAATTTGCATTTTATTCAAAAAACACTTTCGGTATAAATGCGAAAATACTATTTGCGATATAAGAGCGGAAACTAATTTAATTTCAAACAAAACGTGGAATTTGTTTCAGTTTTAATGTTTAAGTCGTATTCGATATTACAATTGAATAGAAATAAAAATCGCAAAAAGTTTTTACACATTTATAGCAAAAATTTTTAATAAATTCTTTTTTTTTGTCACTAATATGAATTTATTACGTTTAAAAGTTTTTGAATTTTTTTCTTTATTGTTGTGTATCTTTGAGATTAGCATAAATACAAAAGTAACATGTATTTGTTTTCATTTTAAAATACTTTATCAGAAATTGTTTCATGGAAGATTTTGACTAAAGTTATTGATGAAAAACGAAATTGATTTTTGTTGTAAAATATATTTTTCAATTTTTCTCACTTAAGCAAGGTTATAGATTACATACGATTGGAACAAATATTTCCATTCCATCTATTATTTAACATGCTACTGTGCAAAGCAATACCTTATTCTTGTATTTTGTATAAAATAGATTATAATATTTTAAACTTGCTTAATTAGTTAATAACATGTTTAATATAAGTGTATTTCATGGTATATAAAAATAGTATTTTTTAAATAATTAAATTATATTTACTATATTTTAAAATGTATAAATATGTATTCTTAAGTTAAATTACTTGTGATATAAAAATATGTTAAATTACTTCACATTTTTATAAATCGATTTTTCTTTTCTTTTTTTAATTTTAAACATTTGTTTATATTAAAATAAAATAAATAGCATATTTTAAGTACATTTTTGCAAATTATTTATTTTTACTTATAATTTAAACATGTTAGAAATTTTCTTTATAAATAAAAGTTTAGCATAAAAATGATTTTTTATTAGAATTTATTTGAAACTAAAATACATATCACATTTAAAATTGCCAAAATAAAATTTCAACAATATCGTTTCAAAATTTCAAGACTATCTTATATCCTTTATCTAAAACTTTAGCATGCAATTACTTAATTTTTTCAGAGTTTTAGAATATCTTTTGTTATATATTCCATAAAAGAGACATAAAATCTTCAAAATTATTGCCAAATATATGTCTCAATAGTATAATTAAAATTTTATCAACAAAATCAGTCGCTATTATAATCCATATTATGATTGACGCAATTCTTATACATCGAAATGTCAAACGAAGTATATTTTTAAACCTAACTATTTTTTACTACGAACCAATTTTGTAATCTATACCTGAAAACCTTAAATTAAATAAAAAACAAATTATTGGGAATTGAAAAAAATAATTAGTTTCTGCACATTGCACAAATGTCAAAAATATTCATTATAAGGATTGTTGTAACTTAATAGAAAATATTGATATTCGATATTGTTGTTTTATATAGCTTAATAATATGAATTTGTATACAAGCACATTTTTATTTATTTTAGCCATCAATAATTATTAATCAATGTATCGTATTTTCCATCTTATAAAGTTATATTTTTTATATTTTAATTTTTCTAAGTAAAAATATAAGCACGATATAAAAGCTAATTTTACAATATTTTTCTCTTTTATTAATTTAGAATTAAATGCCAATACTTAAAAATTTAATGCCAAGTATAAAATTATTTTTTACTCTCATTTTTAAATTAATTATAACTTTCAACAGTATAAACGGAAATGTTTGAAATTAAATTATTCATGGAGAAAAGCCAAATATTTTCTAGTCAAATAATAAAATATTGTTATTATAGGAAAATGCTTTTTATTTGTTCTAGCTAATTTAATTTTTGAAGAATAGAATTTCCTATAAAACTAAACTTGATAAAACTAAAGAGTAGTTTAAAACCACTTAAAGGCATTGAGCGGTTAAAGGATAAAAATCTTATTATTTATTCTTTGAGTAAAACTGCCGTACAGTACAATGCATAAATTTTGGAATAAATTTGCTTGGAAATTTAATCTATTGTCTCGCACTTTAAATTGAGTCTGGCCAAATTTTCCACAACTGTTTAAACTTTAAACAACAAAGCAATAAAAATTGTTATTTTACCAGTAATATTTTTTATATAAGCTATTAATAGATAAAACATTAGTGAACTGGCAAGTAAATTTTTAAAAATAAGTATAAAATTTAATCTCAAATATATTTTCTAATGTTAGAAATATTTATAATTTTAAAACGCATTGTTTTATCAAAGTATTTGAAGTTTAATTAAACGATAAATTATATTGAAATAAAATTTCTACGTTTGTTAAAAAAAATATTCAAAACAAAATATTAATTTTATATTCAACAAAGCACTATAGAATAATTTTTATGACTATGTTACATATTAAAACAATAGAAATTATCCAGGATATAATTATTTTAATAAAAAAAAGTATAATATATGAATAATTATGCAAAAAATTTTATTCATTGCTTAATAAAAGCGCTTAAAGTTTCGATTACTTACCGAAACAAATATGAAATATATTACGAATTAATTGATGCAAAAACAATCTGAATATTTCACAACTGTTATACACAGATAGATATTAAAAGTCAGAGCGAGTGTGAAGATAGAGCTGATGTGAGAGAAATCCGGTCACAGACCAGAAGAGCGACGAAAAATATTATTATTAAAAAACTAAAGCATTCGAAAAGTTTATTGTAATGTCTTTGCCGTATAGTCGACAATAATTTAATGAAAGAACAGAAAAAACAATTTTCTCGCCGTTTCGGCTCAATATCCGCATAAATGCAACCGAAATACAAAAAAAACTGCAAATAGCATGTAATCGAAAAAAGCAAACTTTCTTATATTTTATGCGACTCTCGCCAGCGATGGCTTATTTTGAATAGTTATTCGCGAATCCGAGACTCGAACTGAGAATATAAGTACGGATTCTGTTCTCTTCACTCACTCTCAGCGAACGAGAGATTCCTTCGTTTAGGCGAAACGAATGCAGGAGTTATGGCATTCATTCAACAGTCGATTCGCTGCGATTACCGCCACTACGAGTGCCTATTGCGCCGACACTACGCACACACATCGCCAGCACTCGAGAGCACAGTTTGCGGAGTCAGCGCTCAACCCAATCAGCAATTGTTTTCGACAACTGTCGAGAATGAGATTTGAATTCAAATTAAGAGATTAGTTGCGATTAACTCATAAATTAAGCGTTATTTGCATTTTAACCTAGCTGCTAATAACACGTGTGTGCGTATCACTTCGAGTATTTAAACTTATCATGCTCTAACTGTCAACATAAATTTAAATTTTAGATTTATAAATAGCTTTCTAAACATATATTATATAAATTAAAAAATAATCTTAAATGTATATTTTTATTTAAATTATAAGCTAAATTATTTTAGCATGTTATATAAATGAGTATTTTAAGTATTATTCTTAGTGCAAAAAATATATTTAAAACTCTAGTTTAAATTGTAATCTCTTAAATTTAACAATGTTATAAAATAGCAATGTTTATAGTAGTTAATTATTTAATTTATCAGCGATTTATTTATAAATAATTTAATTTTTAAAATTTTAATTTAAATAAATTTATAGTATAATGAATGTAATTTTATTTAAAATTTTTATCACTCTAGATTGTAACTGAATACCTATAAAAAATTTAAGAATTAATTTAATAAAATATTAGTGAAGTGCTAATTAAATTATCAAATTTACTTAAGATTTAAACAATTTAAGTTTATTTGATACCAATGGCAAAGTTTTTGCATAAATAAACTTATTATTCATGAATTAAATATATATTTTTGGTAATTAATTAGAATACTTTGCAACTTTTTTCTATGAAATTTGATTTTGAATATATTTGCAAGATAATTTAAATAAAATTCATTAATCAAATGTTTTATTCAGTAGTTTAAATATTAATATAAAACTTTTAATGTGATTATATTTTTGAATTGACATGTTTACATAAATAAAAATAATTATGTTCAATTTTAAATTCGAAAATTCAAAGAAATCCATACTAATGTAACTAAATCAAACAAAATTTTTGTTTTATATTGATTTAATTTTAAAATACTACTGAGTATAAAATTCATAGAAATAAATAGTACAGGCAAACTATACGCAAAATCAATATTTTTATTATTATAACACACAGTATATTTTTTAGACTAGATAATAGTTTTTATTTTGACACATTTAATAAAAACAACAATAAAAATGTGTATTTCGTGACAAGCGTTCAATCCGTGAGCGCATCGATATAAGTAGAAAAGATCTGTATAATCTCTTACAGAGAGTATAAAATATTTATTAAATTATCCATATACTGTAGTGGAATATACAGTGTAATATTTTGATCGGGAGAACCCTTCACGCACTGCGTTCACCGCATAACTCATCCAATTTCGTGGTTTTGATTTTGACGGAAAGTTTGAAATTTTAAATATATTTACTTATATATCGACTAAACTGTTGTTATTCCTGTCATCAAAATATTTATCCAATTTTTTGTGCCTTAACTTCTCAATCAATCAGTGCTTTTCCGCCACTAAAAACATAATACACTGTAATAATGTCGATCAGAAAACGGCGAATAAATCGTTGGATTTTTCGCGATTGTGTTCAACACATTTGTTGCGCACATTTGTTTCGACTGATTTATTAATACTGTGTAAATTTATTTGTGCATTGTACGCGCCCGGAGAAAATATCCGTTTAATTGAATTGAATCTTTGTATTAATATTAATGATTTTTATTTGTTTTTCACACTGTATTGATTGGACGGCAATTTGTTTTGTGCCATGGCGATTTATTATACAGCAAATGCTGTTATATATCATGCATTGACTTCAAATTTATCTCTCCAGTTTTTATCCGCATAACTTTGTCAAATCTAGTTTAAGGCTTGAACATAGTAAAATTTAATTTTTAAAATTTTGCCAAAGTTTTGTGGAATTTCCAAATTTACTGGGCAAATTTTTTAAATAAAAACAACTGTAATTTTAAATAGAAACAGTGTAAAGTTATGAAACTGTTACTGTAATTTGGTGGAAAATTTTTTATTGTTTGAAAATCCATTGAATAAATTTTTTGTGGATGTTATGTTCAAATGTTAGCCTTAAATTAAAATTGTTTTATTTTATAGTTATTTTATTGTTAACGTTTATTAACTAGATTAAAAAGTTTTATCAAGAGTAACTTAAAAAATAGACAAGTGATTTATTGTTATAATGTCCAATTTTTGTCTTTTTATTGGTAACTGCTATTATTAATATTTGCCTTATAACAAAATTTTGTCTGTATCATCTAAAAAATTAACAAACACAAATATAGCTTTAAATTGAAATATTAGTCTTTAAAAACTAAAAAGTATTACTATAATTTATAATTTTAATTATTAGTTATTATTACATAAAATAATAAAATTATGTTTAATTATTTAATTAAATTTCTTAACTATGTTATATTTTAAAAATAAACTAGTGCGTTAATTTACTGTGTAAAGTGGTATACAGTAAAGTAAAATATATAGTTTTATTTTAATAGGTAGATAAATTATAAAACTTGAACATATGCTTAAAATTTTATTTTTGTATTTGTTTTGTTTTTATTATTTTTTATATAAAAAATAAATGTATTTTGCAATTGTAAATAAGATTGGCAAATTATTCGATTGAAAATAGCATTTTAACAAAAACAAAACTCACATTAAATATTTTTTCACTCCGTGTAGACACTATTGCAGTTTATATCGAACAAATTTAAAATAATAACATATAAAAATTTATTATACGTAAAAAATAAGTAATTTATATTACAATTTGTAACAATATCAATTCTATATAAAAAGAGCGTAAAATATCAAGTGTAATTTGTTTGATCATAGAAGCAGAAATGTTTAAACGAAAGCGATTTTCGGGTAAATTCTATCTGGGTAATAAGCAATGTATTATTTGTATGTTTCGAAAGAGATTAGTAATTTGTGTTCATTAGTCGAATAGCTATTATAAGTCGCGATTACGAGTCGACAGTCGCCCAGTTATGGGGTATATCAGGCGAAGGCGTTTGGCTCTCGACTCACTAAAACACTACTACAGGTATACGTTTGCGAGGGGACAGGGAGGGCAGGGAGGGCAGGGGAGGAAGACAACTGACATATTATTATTAAATACATAGTATATTATTTTGGCGAACGTATTAGGAATTGCCAGGAGATTACAATTTTATGCATCGATTTAGTGAATGCGTGGAAAAACTGTCGCTTTCTATCATATAATTCGTATTGTCTGTCCGTCCACTCACTTAATGATAAGTACTGTTGCGTTAACTGTAGTCTACATTCGATACCGTATTCTAATGCGAAACAGTCGACCAGTTTATGGTTTGCCTCTCATATTAGCTCTAATCGTGTTTGTCATTCGGCAGCTAATCATTAGGACATGACTTTAAACCTCAACACAGTTTATGCGCTGCCAACCCGCCAGCGCTCATTTAGATCATGCTACTTTTCACTCGTTTTGTTCTTCAAATTACATAACTGAGGCGTTGTAATTGTGCATGCCACCGCTGTACTCGCATTTTTGACATTCGCATACACCCACCATAAGCTTCAATTACCATGAATATGTTACTTTGTAAATATAATTATGTTCTGCGGTTAATGCAAAAATCTAATTAACCAAGTTATTATTTTTGATGCTTTTTGCGTTTGCCAATTTTTACTTTCTTTTTTAGCTGTTTAATTGCATTGTTTGTATAGTAATTAATTTGTCAAGCCAATTACAAAATGATGGAATCCATAAACCGTTTCTTTTCTAGCAATCCAAGGTGTTAAAAATTGTGAATTTAATTTAAACAGTTGTTTAAACGCAAATAGCAGTTAAGCATTTAAACTTTTAATGCCATAGTAAACCCGTTCATTATGTCGATTACTTATTCATACTCATACTGCACATACTCTCCTACATAAATAAATAACCCTGTACAGGTATATATTTCTCTAAAAATATACAGTATTATTAATTACATATTTATTCGGAATTAAAAACAGTACATGATTAATATTATATATCTGCAGTCGGAGGCGTATAATAGTACAACGTATAACTATAGTATACGTTTATCAATAATATATTACTGGAACCAATGCGTGAAAATAAATTTTTCATTATAATCACCATGTTAATATAGTAACTCGCAGTAACTCATATAATATAATGCATATGTTATATACAGTATCTTTAAATTAATTAAATATTTATTAGGTTTACGTAAATATTTAATAAATACTTAATTTATTATATTTTTACCAATATATTACATGATTAAATTGTATCTCAGATACAAATAATACATGTGTGAAATGGTTGCGCTTTTAATCATGTTTGTTGTGTTCATTATTTAACATGATAAATGTGTAAATTAGATTATCGATTGATTATGAAATTCTGTAAACACGCTTTTAGTTGTGATAAAATGATAAAAGCTAATGATAAAAGTTAACAAATCAATCAACTTGTTTGTACAGGTAAACTGCATAACTTAATTCAATGTTTATTGCGTGCTAAACAGAGTTTATCATGTACAGGTTTATTAAACTATTTTTAACAACGTTGGCTGTTAAGACAAAAAGGAATATATAGTTTCACCTCTGGAACCATCCATAGGAAATGCATTGGGCAGTGGATTGGACGGCTAGTGTGTTTAGAGAGCGCATCTTACTAAACCATCTTCATGACTATTCATATTTAACTTGCTAATATTGAAGAATATATAAATGGGTGATAGAACGTAATTAATCCTACAGTATCTGAACAAGAAATGATAATGCAAATCATTAATACAAGCTTGAAATTAGGAATTGCGTCAAAGGTATTAAGCTTATACTGGGCAGTCTTGTTATACTTTTAATTTAAAATTACAGTTAAAATATGTACAATACATGTGTTGTAATTAATATACTGTGTATTGATTAAAGAGATTTAAGTATAAAATATAAGTTATAAGGAGTGCTAAGTTATATGTATTTCAGCATTATAAAGTTAATGTTTAAAGTAATTTAAATAGTTTTTTTTATAAAGAGTAAGTTTTATTATTTTAAACAAATAAATGAATATAATAGCTTTTTTTTATGTATTTACAGTAAATTCAATATAATATAAAAATACATAAAATAATGAAAAATATATTTTAACAATTTAAGCATTTTATAATAGACATAAACACACAAAGACATCACAATTTGTACAATAATTTTTTACATGGTAGAAGCAAACAAACACTTAGAAAACAAGACACACAAACAGAGGGTAGAAATATATGATTGAATAAATTTGTACAGAATTTATAGTAATAATTGAAGAAAATTCGGGTTAAATTTAGAATAGAATAAATAATAACACAAGTAGTACGGTAGAAAGTTTATCAATGAGAAATTTTTGGCTTTTGAGGTTAAATGGGGAATAGGATAAGAAATTGAGCTAATCTAGCTAATTGGCATGTAAATTTATACTGCTAATTAAAATAAAAAACTTAATATTAATTAATTTATATAAAAATCTATTTTTAAATAAAAAGCGATAAAAGGATGGAAGGATTGGAGTAATAGAGAGGAACTGATTTGAAAATGTTTCGACAAAATACTAATGAAATGTTTACATTAAAAAATATAATTTCGAGCTATCGTTTAGATACTATAATAAAAATATTTTGTTTTAACACAAAATTATTATTTAGCCTAAAGCGAGAAAATTTTAATTTAAAGAAAACAATAAAGTTGTTGAAAATTTTGATTAAATTTCTATAAATAGAAAATATTTTTGTTTTTGTTTAACAATTTATGTCAAAGAGTTACTAAAAATTTATTTAATTTATTATAAAATTTTTTCTAATCATATATTCTAAGGAAAAGACAACACAAATACTAAACGCATACGAAAAGGGAGACAATCGACAAAAAACGAGAGGAAACACATTGAAGTACTAACTAATAGACAGGACAAACATGAAGTGTAAACTAAACTAATGTAACTAAAGATAAACAAAATTTATATATAGTCTCATAATTCGGAATAATTTTGATTTTAAAAATAAATTTCTTAATAAAAGGGAGAGAAAGTGCGAGAAAAGAATGTACTGTGTAAAAGTATATAAAAGTATACGGAATATATTTACAACGAAAACGCGTCGGCAATAGAATATAAAGAAAATGATAAAATGAGGATGATATAAAACAGAGCAGTTTTAAGCATAAAATGGAAAAAACAAAGTAACAGGGGACAAGAAAGAGAATAATGAAAAAATTGTGCAAGCTAATCACACCCGGGCATCATCTGCATCTGGTGTCCGCCGCCGCCCGAACCCATCATTCCGGAGAACATGGCTTTAATGCTCTCTAAGCCCATACTCATCGACGACATATCAAAGCCCATTCCCATATTCATACCCTATTTGTCAGTTAGAAACAATTTACACTGCATAAATATATTCTTAAGCTCAATTAGTTAAAAATACCTTGCTTTTCATCATCGATAAATCCATCATGGGCATATGATTGTCCATCGGCATCGACGACACCATGTCCATCTCTTTTTTTATGCTTCAAGTAACATAATAAATTAATTATAAAAAGCCAATAGAAAAACCTTGCAAAAAATACCTAAAATATACAGTACAAAATAGTAAAAGAATAGATGCGTTTGCAAAATATATGGATGAAAGTGTGAAAATGAAATTGCAATGTAATGTATGGCTAGAGCTTTGCGCGAATACAATGAAACAATTTTGCGGATGACTAATATCCACCGCCGCCTCCGCCGCCGCTGTCACCATAGCCTCCACCGCCACCGCCGCCAGAGTCGCCATATCCGCCGCCGCCGCCGCCCCCGCCGTATCCGCCACCTCCTCCTCCGCCGCCGCCGCCATAGCCGCCGCCACCGCCGCCCATATCCCCATAGCCTCCACCTCCTCCACCATAACTCTGCATTGGCATGCTACAGCAATCCATTTGCATCTCCTTCATTTTTATACTTAAATTCAAACAACACCAAATTAGCATGCTTAATACAGGTTTTTACAACTTTTTCTTTGTTTAAAATAACGAGTAAATTAGCTAATTATGCTTTAATAAGTATATTTAATTGCACGAAAACTATTATGTTATTATTTTTGCTTTTTTTACTTATGACTTATTTATAAA
>JAQIXC010001838.1:0-12850 GCA_034697605.1 Metabelba pulverosa
ACACTGTTCACCGTTGTAACTGAAAGCAAAACTAAATATTGATTTCTCTTCCAGTGCTTTCTCTTTTCAAATGTAAGCTTCAATTCAATATAGAGAGAGTATAGAGTAAATGAGGAGAGAGAGAGAGAGAGAGAGAGAGAGAGAGAGAGAGAGAGAGAGAGAGAGAGTTGGGGAGAGTTGGGGAGAGTTGGGGAGAGTTGGTGGAGAGAGAGATATGAGGCTTAATGTTGAGCAGAATATTTAAGGCAATATCAAAGTCATAACGCGTTTCGGATAATTTATCAAACATTTTAGGCTTCCGTTATGACAAACCTTTAACTCACAGCTCAGTCATACTCTATCTTAAGTGATAAGAGTGTAGAAGCGGAGACACATAGAGGCAGAGCAGGAGCGCAGGGCTTAGAGAGTGACGACTGCATTGATGGCTGTGTACACAAAAGTTTTCGTTATTAAACACTCTCTCTATCACTATCTCCTCTTTTGCTTCCATTTTCCTCTTCAGCGCTAGTCTTATGGCTATTATTGATGAAAGTATAAGAAAAACAAAATATATGGCACACGAGTCGCTTGCCTGCACTCGGCTCTACTCCACCCACACTCTAATAAAAGATTTTTGTATATTTGAAATGTCATTGCTTAGAGTGCGAGATCATATCGATTGGGCTCCAGTTGCACAGTTCTACTCTCGATTCTACTCTCAATCCTACCCTCGATTCTACTCTCAATCCTAGTCTCAATCCTACTCTCAATCCCAGAATTAGTTTCCCCAGAGAGACGAAGGCTTAGTATATACTGCATGTGTGCGTACGTACGGTATGTGAGTATGGAGTATGTGATGCAATTTCGGCATTACTTATCTCTACTTTAGTCCCAATCCACTCAATCAGCCAACTCTGCTCTGCACTACCAAACGCTCTATTGATCGCAAAATTATTTCCAAAAATCAATTCTCAACTCAAAGTGAATTAATGCAAACACACTATAAATTCTGGATATCTAAAGCAAAAATAGCGAAATATAAATAATTAAAATATTCAGCTCAATAACAAGCAAGTATAAAATAGTAGGCTATGAGATACACTTGCTAATTATTAATACCTTGCACAGTAGTGTATACCTATATTGAGTTAGATATAATTACTTAGCAAAAGAATGGAATTCTAAAACGACTTTAAAGCAAAAACAAGTCGTATAGAAGAGAATGGACTGAATGCTGAGCCGAGTGCCAGGAAAGTGAAATAGAAGACAAAAAATGACTGCTTTTATCAAATAAAAGCATAAAATTTATTTTAAAGTCAAATGTGAAATCCGAAGTGAAAGACAGAATCGATGCCGAAAGGAGAGGCACAAAGTTATAGGGAATTTATTTGTCTAAACAAAAATAAACACGTAGTACATAGTACATACACATAACAGTGGAGCAGTCGAACACTCGGAGCCTATCAAATATGAGTCGGATTCGCGATCCGCTCGAAAACGTAGGCGAATGTTGTTTTTGCAAACCTATAATTACTGAACAGCGAAACCCATTCGGGAATTGTGTGTTTGCGAGTGAATTGTGTCTTCGGAGTCGAATAACTGCCGCATCCGTTCGCTTCCAAAGTAATTGTGTCTAACATTTCCAAAACTCTGATATTGCCATTGATTGCAAGGCACAGGTGGTCACGACGTTCGCCGACTCGCTAACCATCACTCGCACCAGAGCTTCGAATTGCACACACAGTTGTGCCGATTATTTATTTCTTAGTCTATAAACTCACAACTTATTGCATCCAAAACTGATGACTATTTCAAACTTTTATTCTGAAACACATTTTTCTTACTATTATCACAAAATGTAGTTAAAATTGTTTCGCATTTTCCCCGAAAATCATATCAAATATATATTCTATATATTAATACACTTTTATAATACAAGTTTTTACAATTAGAAATATTTTAAAAATAAATTTATCACTTTACTAATGGTTTTAATGGCATTAAATAAAAATATTTGAAATATTTATGGAATTTAGATTTCAACAGTTTTTTTTAACTTTCAATGAATAAAAATAATTATTTATATATTTTGTATACTTTTTTCATTTTAATCTAATTTGAAATAAAAAGCAAAAGTCAGGCAAAAAAAGAGATAGAAAATAAATAATGTTATCGTTTATAAAATCAAAGACTTGTCGAAAAAGTAAAGACAAAATTATCAAATATTACTTCACTATAAACAGAATTATATATATTCGCAGTTTTATATTAATTTGAACTGAAAACACATAATCGATTGCATATCAAATATAAGTCAACAGTAGTTATCATTCGAACAGACAGTTAATGAAAAGCAGAATTAAAAATAAATATTTATTTATTGAAAAGAACATATTTAAAAAAATTAAATTGAAATCTAAATAATACATTAAGAAATCAATTTATTTACCTTGAAACATGAGAATTGAGTTTTGATATTAGAAAACAAATATACAGTATATTATAGCGTTGATAAAATTACCATCATTAAAGAATTTGAAATTTTGAAATAAAGTTATTCGGAATTTAGTGGTGAAAACATTTTGCGATATATTTTACAGTATATTTTGGACTTGAAATTTGCGTTCGAAATGCGATGTTTTTAAGGAAACTATTTTGCACAGATATTTTTCACTCAATTCACGATTGTTTGGTAGCACTCAATGACCTAAGGTTTGGCTCTCAGTGTCATTGATGTGACACACCTTTTAAGTTGAAATGTCTTTATTGAACAACTTATACAACGTTTACACCAGAGCTGCTCATATAATATGAACCGTTGGCTCTCTTTTCGACTCTTCGACCACTTTTACAATATAATTAAAATCGACGCTTAAGTGAAGTAAAAACATGTTTTGTCACTACAATAACAGCTCTCTTTCGGCTAACTCTTCCTCAAATTGCAAAATTGACCAAGTTTACTTCCAGTACTTATTTTTATTTTTTCAGTTGTTTACAGCAACTATATTAGAATAGAAACTATTTAAAAGATTGTTTTTTATAATTATAATTTGCAATCAAATACACTTTTACAAGTATTCGTAAAAGTACTTATACTACAAATTTGTATATGTAAATATAAGTATTTAATTATAAAAGTGCTAAGTAATTTAATTTAATACATTGGTTATGCAGTAACAATTAAAATTTATATTTTATTAGAATTACGAATCAAAAAATAAATTAAACCATTAAATAGAAATTATGCTTTATATAAATATTAAGTAATCAAGTATCATCTAAATAAAGATATTAAAAATTTTAACGTTTGATGTAAGACCCTAGGGCAAAACATTTAAATAAAAAATTTGCAATTAAATTTAATCTTAATATAATGATAATATAAGAAACACTGTAAAAGAATAAAGTTGTAGTCAGAAGTGTTTTATGTAAACTCAAGCAAATCTAAGCCATCAATGATTGAAGTGATTAATGAATAAAATATCGAATAAAATGCGATTTCGTTTCAATGGATTGCAAAGAATGAATGAAGAAATTGAGAAGAAGTGAGTTTTGAATTAAGATTAATAATATCAATAAAATTAATCAATTTCTTGTCAATTGCTTTGTCTCGATATTTAAGTCATAATAGCTTCTGTATAAATAGCTATTTAAAAGCAAAACTAATAAATTAATTATAATTTACAGTTTTAGCAGACAATTGGCGAAAAACATTATCACGTCATATGAAATACGAAATGAAACGATGTTTTGTGATGTTTTGTTTTACTCGTTAAACAAATATAAGTAAATAGAATATATGAAAGATTACAAACAAATTGACTCTTTTATGGTCTACCAGATCACTGCCACCAATAATAAGTCATCAATTTAGTCAACCGGCAAATAAACTACAGAATCAAAACAAAATTTCACCACAAATACAATAATTGTGATTATATTGGCCGTCAGTTCGACACTAGTAAGTCATTTCTTCTTTTCTTCTCTTTTTCTCTCTTTTTAGATAAAATGTTAGTTTTCAACAAAACTACTCAAATAAGATTGCAGTTGACATTCTCTCTCTCTCTCTCTCTCTCTCTCTCTCTCTCTCTCTCTCTCTCTCTCTCTCCTCCCTCTCTCCCGTTTAGTGCTCTTCATTATATGATACAATACATGTGTGAATGGAAGAGCCGACTAATACGGGTCTTCTTATGCTCTTATTGTATATTTTAATATAAATGTTGGTCTTATGCTCTCCACTCATGAATATTATGAATATTAGATTTAATGTTATATTCACCGCTCCATACAATTGCCAATACGTTAATGATTGCACTGCTAATACCAATGTGTCTGATCTCATGCCAGCCCAGGATTTAGTGGACAGCGATCTCTAACTTTGGTTTATGGCTTTTATTAATAATAACTGCAATCTCTATACAAGTCGTCCATTCATTGCAGTCTTTCGGCTCTTCGCGAATCAGTTCTATGACTGCGATTGTGTCGAAACGGGATTTCATTTCAAGTTATATCGAATTCAACACCAGATGGTCAGCAAAAGAAATACTTGTTTTATAATTAAATGCTTGGGCTATGGGTTGACCGCTTCACCACTTCGCGCAAACAGCCACTGGTGAGTGATTTCAATTGAAATTTATACCAATTATTCTTATATTTAATAAACAATAAACTAAGTCCTGAGCAAAAACAAGCTAGAAGGAAACTAAAAAATGAGACCAATTTCTAATGAGAAGTAAATATGTAATGCCATGCTAAAATGTGCAATGTTGAGTATTTTCTATAAATTGTTGTCAGCTAACAGCAAATAGGAGCAGGGAAATTATTTACGGAGGCACTCGTATCCTATTGTAGACAGAGCTGGCGGAGAGTGTGGCGGGAGTTGGCGAGAGTGGAGCGTTGGGAGAGGGAGAGCGAGGGAGAGCGAGGCTGCGCTGTTTGGGGGCAGAAACGAACGCCAACATGATTGATTATGGTTGGAATGGCTGGTATTGCTGGTATTGCTGGTATTGCTGGTATGGCTTGCTTTGCCTCTCGGCTCTGCTTTTGCACCAAAATGGAGATCTGAGAGTGAGTTCTCTTACCAGTGATATCACAACCCATACGAGAGCGCGAAGAAGCCATTCCACTCGTAGACACTACTGTCAAGTGCAGCGCAACCGAACATTAGCCCACTTTTGCCACTTCTGCCATACCATTGCCACTCCGATGACGATATTTCAGTTTTAAACTGTGCTTTTTAATCAATATTCAAACAATTATTTCTAACAATAAATAAGTTTTAAAATATATTCAAACAATTTGGCGGCAAAACTGAATAGCATTAAAAAGGTATGAATTTTGATGCGATTTAAAGCGATATTTAGATTAATTATGAGTTCTTTAAATGTTGTATAACTTTGTGTTTATACTGTATTGGCGTTCATTCGAGTAGTGGATGTGCTCTTGTGCTCGCATTCACAGCGTTAGGTATATAACACTAAATTCTGATGTTTATGGGCTCTAGAGTTGAGTTATTGTACGACCAACTTGAGGCTCAACTGCTTCTCTCGCACTCTCTCTCCTCTCACAGCCCATAAGAGCATAACAGTTGCGTTGCATTTCTATTACTACCGACGAGTCAGTAGTCGCTATAACTATAATGATTGCGAATTTATGCCATTCGTACCACTCATGCAATTCATATGTCGGATGTGTCCGAACGCCACTTCGAATGCATTGTTTTGAATGAATATCGAGTTATTAGAAACGTTTGGCAATCATACTGCTCGGCCGGGCATAGGTAGTAGCACTGGTAGTGATAACTGGCATAAGAGTTACGGGACAGTAAAAAGACAGTTTGTGACAGTCATAAAAGTAGAGGGGCTTCCAATCACTCGAACTGGCTATTAGACCTACCATTACTACCATAAACACCCTCTAACAAGCCATAAATGGGCAATAAATTGCATCACCGACGGCTTTTTACCCCGTTATAAAACACTAACTTTTATATAATCTAATTGTAATTGCAATGCCGGGCCGTAAACGAGTGACACTGACTGACCCAAAAAACGTTAAAATGTTTTAAAATGCTTTTGAATGCGATTTGCAATAAAACACAATAGTGTGCACAGACTACTCAGTCTGACCACCAGAACTGCCTACACATCCGAACTCATCGACTGCAGAGCACTTTGTCTTCCAAACTATGTATTAGTTTAGTATAACTGTATAACTGCTTTAGTTATTCCACTTTTTGCGCTCCAATACCTTTCGTCGACATCGTCTTCAATCACTTCAATCACTTCAAACACTTCGGTTGGAGTCTCGAGAGAAACACTTCGTTTCGTTTTGTTTCCATTCGTTTCCATTCGATTTGTTTTCACTCTTTTAATCGACAATTTCAGTGATTCTAACAATTAGTTTGAGTTATTAATTACTAAGCATTGTAATGGTGTGCCAACTAAACGTGAGTTTGATTACATCTCAGCAAAGATGGCGAAAGAGTTGGTATAATTTGTGGCCTTATATTAAGCCGAAGCCACCCTAAGGTGAAAGATATTTTGATGAGTTATTGGAGAGTTCTCGACCTCATCCTAATGGTAAGCAATTGCGTCTCGGCTTTGCCTAACGTTTCAAAATTATAGCCTCAGTTATCGTCATAATTCTCATATTCTAGTGATGTCTTAATTTTGTTTTGCAATATCTTTTACTTCAAATTTAATATTAATAGTTAGCCTTCAATGAAGTGGGTGTTGCTATCAAACGGCTTTCCATTGAATTATATATGAGAGCAGTGATGCAGTTCTGTCTTAAGCTTCTAATTAATGCTATTCTATTCATTGAAATCTTTGAATAAATTGCTATTTCGTTAAGTGTTTCGCATTAGATCTGACCGACACCTCACACTCGGAGACATTTTGCTCTAAAATAACATGTATAACATGTTTAGTGTGTATACCATGTATAGCATTTACCCGAGTGTTTGGTTAAATTTTTTCCTTTCAAAATTAAACATTTAGTTTATACAGTATAACAACTGCTTCGAACGCGCTTTTGATATTTAAAATATTCTAAAATATTTGCAATTGAATGGCATTTGCGATGCAATATGTGAGAGAAAAGTCATATTGATATTAGCGCTTACCTAAGGTATGACATAACTCAAAGGGTTCGCCCGTCGAGTGCGCAAATGAAAGCACTTTTCAGTCGGCATTTGCATCCCTGTCCCTATCCTTAACACTGTTGGCGTTAATATAATTTTTAGGCTATGATTGATAATATAGGGCCAGTGTTAGAGTCAAAAGCTGTTGGTATGAGCGGAGAGGATATGTCACACAAACAGAATCGCGATTTCTTCCAAATAGTAAAACCGGTCCCACATTCGACTCAAAACTAATTTCTCAACTACTCTCTCACTTTGACTTTCTCTGAATTTTTTGCAATTTCTTTCTTTGCAATAAATATATAATTATTCGCTCTCTTTCTCATTCTTCAGCCATTTTATCGGTTCTTGAGTTCGAGATATTAACTTCAAATTTATTTTTACTCTCCTCTCAGTCCTCAAAGTCGCAGCGTTAGGACTGATGCAAATGTAAAAATTTAATTAAATTAAACATTTTATAAAAGTACTCATTGATTGGAAATTGTGGCGATCGTCGACTCTTGTGTCGTCCCATTCATTCATATTATGTTTATTTGTTGTTTTGTTGGAAGAAAAGAGAGACAAATACTTATTATATTATTGGGTAAGTGAACAGTCGATATAGAGCTAACTTTTACCTCACTTTCAAGTGATTCGAATTGACAATTGCTTTTGAGATACATTGCCACACATTGTGCTATACGTATGTATAGACTCTGACCAAACCATCTTTGGCTGCCATTCCCCAAAGATTTTACAAACATATCTCTTCTGAGCATTTTGTCCTAAAAATTAGAAGCGGTGCCCAAGTTTGGGAGAGAGAGAGAGAGAGAGAGAGAGAGAGAGAGAGAGAGAGAGAGAGAGAGAGATTCACTTTAATTGATTGCATGTCTCTTAAAATGCTATTTCGATTAAGTCGAGTGAAGCGAACATTTGCCAAATATATGCACAATAATAGCAATACAATATTGAGCCAATTGGTGCAGCCATTCCCTCCTATGCCTCCTTTGTCTGTTTAATACGACTCCGACTTTATTAGCGCTTTCAGTAGTTTATGAAAATATTTACATTTTTTGCAAAAATAAAGGAAATAATTTATTTTAAAAAAGTTGTTTTAAATCGATGCAACTATTTATAACATTATATCACTTTTACCAACAATTATTTGCAACTAATTTTATTCTTGATCATAAATTTTAATTTTATTATTTGATTGCCACTTTTCTTCACATAATACATTTACTTTTATATGTGAATGAAATGTGTTTTTAATTTAGAAATTTATTTTAATTATGGTTTTGAAAATTTGTATTTTATTACCTTTTTATTGCTTACTGTACAATAAAACTTAAACTGCGCTGAGGTCTAACTGGTTTACCTTCCTAAATTTATTTCTGATAAATTTGTCAATGAATTCTTAGAAAACAGAAGCAAATATTAATTTAAATAGATTAAGATAAATTAAAATTTCCTAATATACAATTTTTGCTAAAATTGTTGACAATATTTGTTATATTAGCTAAGAATTAATTTAAAGGAAAAGTTTGTTAATACTAAAATAATCATACTAAAATAAATATACTAACATTGTTATAAATATTAATATATTCTACTTTACTATTTAATAAATTAGTTTTATATAGTATGAATTTTTTATTTGTATTTATAATTTATTATATATTGATTTTATAAATGATCATGTTTTAGCCAGAAGTGCATCTTTAAACTTACAATATTGTCTTTTTGTAAAAGAGTTATTGTACATTTTATAGATTATGTTTAAAATCTATTCAGCATTTGCTTTGATTATAAGAATAAAATTTAAAAGTATAATTAAATTATGCTAATCAGTGTTGAGTGGAATTAAATAGGTTAATGCGTGTCAAATATTTTTAAACAAATAAGATTATTTGAAAATTATAATAATTAATAGTAAAAATGAGCATTTGACTGATCTACCAAGAAATGTTTGCTAAATAGTTTTATTTAAATCAATTTTAAAATAAATTAAAAAATTAATCCATGCTAATTAAAATCTTAATAAAATAAAGGTTATTTTTAATGAGACATTTATGCCATAGTACATCGATATTTTTAACGATACATCTACACTTTAATAAATATATTATTCTAGTACAAGAAAATATACAGTTGTTTTGTTTGTATTTCTAATTTTTTTTAAAATAATTATATACAGTAGCTAGCTATAAATGCAAAAAATAATTCTAAAAACTTAAAACATAATTATGTTTTAAGACAAAAATGTCATAAAATTAAGCTTTTCGTTGATTAGAAGACAGGCTAAAATAATGTTGAAGAATAAACTTGTACTGCAAGAATAACTTAAAATAAAAGGTGAATTAGTTTTAAAAAATAAATTTCAATATAAATTATAATTTGTTTAATAAATTCGAGACTTGAAAGACGTAACGCTCATTGATTCAACTGTTTCTCAATTCATTAATCATAGAAAGCCTTATATTTACAATTGAAAGAATAGACAATCAATTAGAGTGAGTGTGCGCTCACTGTATGCGCTCTCGACTACAATCAAGTCATTTATGTGGAAACAATTCAACAATATTTTCGTTGCCGAAGAAAAAAATAGAAATCCAATTGAATAGAGTTCTGATCTATTGTTGCAATTTTCGAAAACCGTCTTTTTGTTTGCTGTGACTGAGTGTGGGATCAGAGGCAGTCGAATGGCTTTATAGACGAATCCCCAAAAGCATAAACTTTATATCTATAGCGGGTATAGCGTTATGGCTGAACGTCGCCATTGATTTAGCTATTGTAGTGCTGGTCAGAGCGGCCAGAGTTGAGCGAGGAGAGGGAGGGCGGTGGGGAGAGAGAGAGAGAGAGAGAGAGAGAGAGAGAGAGAGAGAGAGAGAGAGAGAGAGAGAGAGGAGAGAGGAGAGAGAGACTATGACATAACTCATAGCTATGTTTCTCAAGTGGATTGCGAATCGGGCGATAAATCAGTGGATTGACGCGAGAGCGCCATTTGCAGCGGGGATTACATGGCTTCACATGATTTACGACACATTCATTACGAATTCTCAACTCATTGCCATTCCTTCGTTTTTATAACTTTTCACTTTTTGTTTATCCCTTTTTCCAATTAATTCGTTGCTCTGTTTAGTCGATATAAGAATTCTTGTCTTAATTTTATTAACAGAATAAATGAATTGTGTTTTGTGTTTATATAAGCTTTTGTGCAAATGTTTTCAACAAAAAAGTAAATATTTTCCCAACAAAAGAGTAAATAGAGTTTAGGCAATGATTCTCTTAATTAAATCAAACAGAGAATAACAATTGAAGGAAATATCTTATTTTACATAATACTTATCGAATGATCGATATAGTCCTAAAATTTAATACAAATTTAACACTACTGTAGATTCGGCTAACATTGTTTAAATTGAGCCAATTCTTAGTGAAACTGTGGACGTGAGCGCACCGGTCCCTAAATCGCATGAGAGGTGTCGCTACTGCTATTGCTTCCACTCTTATCGTCCCTATCATTGAATAATCACGTCTGCAGTCTAAGCACACATAGCCTAACCTTCCCTTAAGTTGTTAGTCAACTCGACTCGACATTAAAATGCAGTGAATTCTTCTCGCGATACCATCACTGAATTAATCAATGCTTAGCTTATTCGCCACTAATCTATGCATATATTCCATACATTTATTTGTTTATTTCAATTTTGATTTCTATATAAAAGAATGTTTATATTTGAGTAATGTTTTGTTAATTAGAAAATATGCGCTTTTGCTAAACCAATCGAAGTGCTGAAACAATTAAAGCTTGATTCAATTTTCTTTCTTTTCTCATTTCGTTTGCATTTAATTTTCCAAAATCAATGAAAATTGTGTTAAAAGACTTAACGCTTTTAATGTTCATTTAATTATGACATTAATTTGTTGGGTTAGTCGGCAATGAAGAGAGTTTTGACGACTTTTTTATATAGACTTTTGTCATTTATAGCGATCCAAACGGCGGCACAACTGCTGTACATACGAGCGATAGTTGTAATACTTTTCGAGTAAATAAAAACCATAAAAGTTAGTAATTATCATAACAGTTAATAAACATGGTTTTAAAAATTACACTATATATTTTGTTAACATTAGCGGATTAGATGTTTTGAATTATATGTGAAAATCAAACGTTTTTGTAAAACTAAAATGTTATATTATGTAACAATATAGAGTATATACAGCATAAAATAATTTGCACATCAATTGCTTATAAAGATTCTCATTATAGTATAAAACCGAATAAAATTTTAATAACATTTTAATCGCATTTTATATCTGTGAATGAATTAGCGTTTCAATTAAATACAAATATTAATTTTTATTTAATTGGTATTTAATTTAATAAATCTCTTTTTAATAAGCAAAATTAGTGGCAATTTTTTAAAGAATGAATTTGTACTCGTTTTTATCTCTATTTTTATCTATGTACAAATTTTACATTTATAGAACCGTGAATTGTTTAAATTTGTTTTATTTATTTTTTCACAGTTTATTATTTAATGCTAAAGTAAAGTTTAATTAAAATTTTAATTGAATTTTTGTAATATATTAATAACTAAAAATATTATTAAAAATAAAGTTTTTAATTAACAAGAATCTAATTAATATAGTATGAAGACTACATAACAACAGTGACATGCATGTAAAAAGTGAACCAACTTGCTTAGTTTTTTAAACTGATTATTTTTCTTATTTTTTGCTAGACTGACTTTTTTAAACATATTAATTCATAATTGGTATATTGTAGCTAGTAAAATTTTGTGTTAAATAATCTTATTATTTATCAAATTATATTAAATTATAACGACGAAATTGTTTTTATTAAAAAAGTACATTTTTGCAATTTAATGCATAATAAATCAAAATCCAAGTGCAATAAACTGGATTTTTTTGCGCAACGGATCCATGTTTATAAACTGCTTAAAATATGCGCATGCTATAAAAATAAAAGCAATCGAAATGACAGGAGAAAAGTGTTAAATAAAGATTTTCTCCGTTTTTCAGATTATAATATTATCGATATATTATCGAATTTTTAAAAGTGAAATGTTATTTTTGGGGGGATTGAAACAAATATTCTGTAGCAAGTATTTAGTGGCAAAGATATGATATGAAAAGAATTTAATTGAGTGCAAGTGTTGGCCATTTTTATTGATTTTCTTCCAGTGAGTCATCGCTTGCCATATATGCCATCATTACTGCGAGCGAGTCATGCATTACCTGTAATACATGTCTCGGAATATTGATTATGAGTTATATTCAAACATTCGTTTTCAACTAATTTTAATTGAAGACAATTTTTCAATCAAATTAAGTCTAAAGAATATTTGAAAGTCAAGTGTTGTTTCATTTAAATTAAAAATTAAATAACAGAATATTAAGTTTTCATTTTGCTATAAAGTGGTTTTAGTTGGGATGGCATACGACGAGAGTAGAGAAGTTGGGGCTGAGAGTGCGTTTGCGCCGTAACCGTCACCAATCATAGCGCCACTACTTTTGATATACATCTAATGTGTTTCAAAACTTTCACCGATACTACTTCGCTCGCATTTGCCCTGCTCTCTCTCTCTCTCTCTCTCTCTCTCCCCTCTCTCTCTCCCTCGCTCGCTCTCCCGCTCCCTGTCTTTCGTCTCGATTGCATAGCCTTTGCAGGCAGTCGAGCGGCAATATGAGCGCCCATGAGGTGGTAGAGTTGGTAGAGTT
>JAQIXC010001839.1:0-12849 GCA_034697605.1 Metabelba pulverosa
CTCTCTCTCTCGCTCTCCGGCAGTGCCTATGAGTCGCGCTGTGAGTCTCCGTACGAGTGTCTCGACGAGTGTTTCGCTGCACTGGAAGCCAATCCGCACCTAACGGGCGATATATTGTTTGGAGCGGCGACTGGAGAGCGCATGACTGGTACACAGCTTTCATTTGTCTATCCTTTCGCCGGTAAGTCATGTTTTTAACGTCGATTTCCACATCTAATTGCTCTGACTTTCCAATCGCTTTCTAATTGCCATTCAATTCCTTTCCATTCCTTTCCTATTCTTACCTCTCATTTGAATAACAATTTCGGATTTTTACGACCGAAACGAGTGATCGCTTCGATCGTTACGCTCCGGCTCTGCGTTACATAAGTCTCAGACTTTCGCTCATTTCTAGCGTTGATTTGCGAATGAATTTACGTCTCGGAGTCGGAGACGAGAGAAAACATGTGATTTCTCGCTCTCCTCTCGAAATCACATTTTCGGCTCAATTTTCGTTTCATTTCTTTCGATATGTTTTGCGATTTTTTTATGATATTTTGTCCAAATTTTTACCATTTTTTTTCGCTTCTAATTACTGGAAATTTTTTGCTGAAAATCTAATTATTTTTGTTTTTTATTGAAACCATTTTTTTTTCTTTTTTGTTAAATATTTGTTTTTGTATTTAATTTATGAGTTGACATAAAAATTAAACTACTTTTTACTATTCAATGATTTTTTCTTTGTTTTTAATATTGATTTTTCTAACAATTATTATATTTCTTGAATGAAATGATGTTTTTTATGCTGTATATGAAGTAATGTTGATATCTGTAGACGTATTGTCTATTTTAAAGCAAATATTTTGTTTTGCGTTTTCGAAATATGTTTTCATATTCTGCTAATTGTTTCGTCGGAATTGATTTGTTTCTCAACTTTGCTTTCGTTTTCAATATTTAATACTTAGTTTCCGATGCATTCAAATCGAAATAATTTATGACTTGATTTGACAGCAAAATTGGAAATTTAATTACAGTTTACACTCAGTTTTGCGATTTATTTTATTTTACTTTTTTTCCATAGCGTTGAGACCCAAATGATTAGTAATTTATTTTAAAATTAATTGAACTCTAATTTATCTGTCATTTAAAGTTTGCACTTAAGCCTAATTATCGCATAAAATATTTTTTACATTGAATTAAATTATGTGTTTAATAAATAAAAGCAAAAATAATAACCCAAGCGATGGATTAAAAAACAAATAAATTTTTCAATCAGTGAATAAATCTATAAAATTGATATAAATTGTTTGAAATTGAATAAACAAATCAATAGCCGATAGAAAACATTCGGTGCAATAGTTTTGAGTTTGAGTTTAATTTGTAGAACACTTTTTGATATACTTTTTGTTTGGCTTTTCGATTGCATTGAGAATATGTTTAAATTCTTATTTTAAAATTACTTTTTTCGAAGTCAACAAAAGAATTCTTTGCAATGCATTTGAAAAATTAAGTTTAGTTTCATTTTTATCATCAATTTTCTAAACAATTTCTGAACTTTTTTCAGACGTTTTTTATTTGTATAAGTCATGCATTGAATCGCGAAATTCGTATAAACAGTATTAAAAAATTGATTTTTATTTAGTTTTTCTTTTATTATTTCGTTTTTCTTTCGTTTGAGTTCAAGAATTTAATTTATTTTTTATATTCTTAGCGAAAAAATCGCATTATCCCCGAAAAAACAAAGTAATCTGTTTTCATGTCTAAACATTTCATTTCGATTACATCTTATTTTGTTTCGCGAAATAATTAGGCGAAAAGCAAAACTCAATTTTCGGTTTTGTTTTCGCGAATCAAAAGCCAATTGCAGTACCGAATCGGGAATGCATTGAAGCCTTTCGATGTGTGTATTATGTAGTGTTGTTTAGAATGTAATTTTGTTGAAAACTATTTTTTCCACTCTATTCTTCGCAACAAATTTAATGCCTTTTTTTGTTCGGTTTCGGCACTACATTAGCCGAACAACAAAAGCCATTGAAATGCGATTTTGCTTTTCTTCGATGTTTGCGATTATATGAACAGCGAATGCAGTCTACGTTCGGCGCAGTCTTTGGCCGAAAGCCGAACCCCATTTAGCAATCAATTATTAATTTTTGATTCCGATTCCGCAGTTTATCGCTTATTCATGATATTTGTAGCGCAAAACCCGAACGAAAAATAGAGATTATTTTCTCTTGTTTTACGTCTGCATTAGCCGTTCGTCTCATCCTCTCGTCAGCTGCGCTCACGAACAGCGAATTAATCGCCGAAATGCCTCTGTTTTTGAACAGTTGGTGATTATCGCCTCAATTGAACGAAACGCAGTCATACGTTATGTCAGAAATTCACTCTTCAGTCGCGAATAAAAGCGCTGAGAATTCGAGTGCTGTTTATGCAAAATAGGCGAACACTCGGCGCGCGGTTCGACTCGAATCGAGTCTATACTTCGCCAGTAATTAATTCCAAAACTTTTTCCCTCAATATCTCAAACTTTGCACTTAAGTAGCGTTAAGTGCGGACTTAGCAGTACTAGTAGGTAGTGGTTGGCACTGGTAGGTAGACGTAGTGATGAGTCGAACGGATTCTCTAGCGGACACTCTCTTCGCGATCAATATTAGCCGAATGTCTCTAATATTAAAGTTATATTAAAAATGTTTTTATGATTTTTGTTTTGAATTTTGTTGAACTCGCGAATTGAGATTTTGACCCATTTTTTCAACACTCCTTTGAGTTTAGATTTTTTAGTTTCGCTGCAAAAAACAAACATTCAATTCCCCCGAAGAATCCGAATCTAATTTCGAATTTCCTTTTTGCGAAATAAATTAAATCTATTTTCTGCTAAATTAATGGCTTTATATTAAAACTGAATTTTCATTTCGAGATAAGAGGCTACGACTTAATTATCCTCAATTCAGCAAGCTTAAACGAGAACTAATTTTGCTATTTGTATCAAAGATACTGATTATTTTTCTCCACTTTTTACGTTTTGCTTTTATTTTTCTATTTTCGTCTCATTTTTATCGACTGAAAAGACTTTTTTGAATCAGTATTTCTATTCTTTACGGGTTTTGCGTCACAATTATTCTGGTTTTCGAATTGCATAATATGTTTAACAGAATTAATTCGTAAGAATAGGAATTGTTTGCTATTTTATGCAGCACTTGATGCAGTCGATTGTGCGATTTTTTTCGGATAATTTATCAGTGATAAATAATAATTAAAGTGCATTCAGAAAATGCTTTTCTCGCGAATAACAAATAACTTTTGAATAGAAGTGTAAAACTCGGAAATGCGAAAGAAATAAACTGTATATTCGCAGCGACTCAAGTGGTTATACATTTCTGGCGCTCTTTTAGTGGCTGCGAGTGTTTGCACTAAAACTGATAGCGAAATGTCTGAATGTCTGCGCCATCGATGCACACTCGCCGTCGCTCCCCCGCTCTCTCCCATTCTCTCGACGCGCTCTCCCAGCCCTCTCCCATTCTCTGTGTGCACTCTTTAACTGCAATTGTGCACAAATTGCACCCAACCATCGGATGGTGTGCGTCGACTGAACTGCTCCTAAAACCCAAAACAGTTCGCTCTCTCACTCTCGCGCTAACTCTCATTCTCTCCCATTCTCTGACTCGAACTCGAAAGCGACACAACTCTCGCGAAAAGCCTTTCGATTTCTGCCAAAATCTAACTAACTATACAGTATATATCGAAACGCGACGTTTCATTCGCATTATACTGTATCTCCGAATTTTCGCTCTCTGCCCATCTCTTGACTATTTCGCTGCTTTTTTGTCACTCGAAAAATACTGCACAGTATATATCGGGCGTTTCGTGTCTAATAATTCGCTATTTTTCGGCATTTTCTACAACAATCCCTAATCAATAAAATCGATACTTGATTTTATGTATATACACTGTAATATCACTTTAGATATTAATTCAATCAATTCTCTCCCTTTCTCTCTCCTGTCTCTCTCGTCTTCACACGAAATCGATAAATAATTTTTCGGAAATATATATAAATAATTGTTAACAACGTTTCCACTGCTTCTCCGGCTTCTCATCTTACTATGCAATGAATTGTTTAGCACAAGATTTCTCAATTTGAACCAAAAACAAACTCGAATCAAATAAACTGTGTACTGTTCGCTTACAACTGTGTTGTTCTCCTTTACGTGATTATCTCGTCTATGTTTCTGTGCGTCTGATAAACCGTTTTGTGTTTCTCGTCTCTCGTTTACTGTTGTGTTCGCTCTTAACAAATGTTCACTTCTTTTCCGTTCACTCCTATCGAAACATACGCTTAAAAATCTCTCTTAACTCGAAATTTATGAAAATCTCGTTCTTTTGTATCGACTCTCAGCTCATAAAAACGATAAATTCCTATTTGAAAACTAAAAACTGCTTTTTAAATAAACACTGAATAAGAAATTGTTTGGAATTGTTTTTTGATCTTGCTCTTTTTTCTGCTGTTTGAAAATTTCAATATTTTCTAATTTGTTCCTAAAATATATACATAATTGTGCTGTGTTATAATGGAAGATAAAACTCACCAATCCACTGATTCTCAACCGGGCTTCCAGGTAATCCCCCTTACATGTCTTTTGCCATTTAATCTTGTTTATTTTAGCGCTTTATTTGCCTGTTTTCCTTTCTCCTAAACTCTTGATGTGTTTGAATAATACTTTTTTCTAATTTAGTTTTTTGTTTAATTAAATTTTTTCCTTTGGTTACAATTGCCTTTTCGAGCGAATACATTGCTCAATTCGTTCAATCGATGCTAAGATGTCTCTTTTTGTACAGTTGCATTAAACTATAAATTAGATTTTGCCACAAAATTTTTCCATTCATTTAATGCCATTTATTGGCATTTGAAGCGAAACATTTGAATTCGTTTTTTTCGAAAATATCTTTTTTAACGCTTCGATTCCAACGCATAGATTAGTTATTGTATTGAATCGAAACAATTAATGTCAGGCTTTTGAATACAAAAGTCTTAAATTACCCATTTGATTCGCTAATTCGCGTTTTTACACTGCTATTCCAGCTGTTTTTAGCACTTGTTTAATGTGTTTTTAGAAAAACTTTTATTTTTTGTTTATTCTGTTTTATTGCGAAATTTTCTACTTTTCACTAGTATTTCGAAAAGCATTTAATTAGTAATTTAGCTAATCCTGGCTTTTATTCGAAAGTTTTGGCCTTAAAATTGTTTTTTAGATTAAATTTAGAATAAGTTATAAAATGTTTTATAATATTCAATAAAGTTTCTGCATTTTTATTGCATTCATATTTAACAAAAATATTTTCTTTAACAACAATTATTGAGGAAACGACAAAAATATATTTTTTGTTTGATTTTATTATTTTAAATAAAAAGCATATGTAAACATTACGCTGCGATTAATTAGGAAATGTTTTAACAGTGTACTTATTATCAAACAATAGCATTGATTTCGGAGCAGAAAAACGATGGCATATAATGACACGAATTATAATTTCGAATCGAAATTGTTTTTTCGCATTCAATGCTTTCATTTCGATTATTCTCTAATATTCTCTCATTTCAATGCAACTGCAGATAAGAATTACAAACTATTATTGTTATCATTAAGTATACGAAAAATGTTTTTATTCTTGTCTGTCGATTGGCAAACATGAGGTAAATACCTGATTCAGCGAAATATCAATCTCTTGTGAATATCTGATGCGTTGGACAATACCATCGAATGGCGTTTCTACGACTCGTTTCTTATCATTAGTCAAAAGCCCTAATGTTTTTGCATTGATAAACGATTTTTTTATTCCGAAAATTTTTGTGCCGTAACTCTAATGGCTGTTCGTATCGAAAAGTTTGCGACATTTGATAAGCGGATTCGAAATACCATTCGATGTATTGAATGTCTCATCAATTATCAGATCAAATACTCATTTATTCCGAACTCGACTATTGACTGGAAATGTTGTTTTTTGTCTTCATTTGTTAGCAATGAATGCAATTTCGCTCTACCCTTCCCTCCAGTGTAAGGTCTCTCTCGGCTCAGGCATCTCATGCCATAAGTTATGTGTAAATTATTCGTCGGAAACATTTCTATATGATTACCGATCGCCGTATTAGTAGGAATGTAGCGAATGCAGTATAACAGTCTACTTTATTGTGTGCGGCGTTTCATAATTTATGCGTTTTAATAGTCTTTCTCTATTCTCTCGGTTCTAGAGTTTCAGCTCTTTTTTGCTGCGATTCGCGAGAAAAGTCTTATTATTGCGATTAGAAGTACTTTTTTAATCAAAACATTAATTTCTGTCATATAATGTGTTTTCGTTGAATTGAATTTCATTGAACTAAACAGCGAAGCAGTGATTGGATGAGAATCTGCTATAAAATGAATGTCATATCAATGCAAATGTCGTTTATTAACCAACTCTTTCCCGCACTGTTCGGCCATCAGGTGCGCGAGTCTGTGCTTCAATTCGCCGGATATAAAGACCGTCAGAAGCGCCGAATGAGTCTTCCTATCGGCCGGTTCTCCGAGCGCTTGCAGTCATCGGTCCGCTCCCGGCGCAACTCGTCGACCTCCCAGTCCTCCACCTCCTCCTACACCGAGTCGTCGTCGGACGAGGAGAATGACTCCGCGCTGTCGCCGCGCGAGAAGAAGCAGCAGACGGCCAAAGGCTTCTCCGACTTCTGCGTCAAGAACCTGGCCCACGCCTCCTTCGGGCGCCGCGAGGTCGCCGTCGCCGAACAGGGTTTGTCTCGTTATACTGTACACAGTATATCATGTTTATTGCAAATGTTTCTCTTTTTACGTATTATTATTGCATTTATGGGTCGTTTATATTGCAATTAATTCTTACGACTTGTGGTTCGATACAGAAATGCCGGGAATTATGGCACTCCGTCTACGTGCCAGTGACGACAAACCTCTAAAAGGTGCCAAAATAATTGGCTGCACTCACATTAATGCCCAGTCAGCTGTACGTACCGTTTCCTCTACTCTCTCGCCTATACGTCTAATGAGATTCGAATTTTTTAATACCGACTCTAATGCGATATATCTCTCGATAATTGCATTCTCTTCTCTCACCACTTGTCTCGAGTCGTGTGAACGCAGTCTTACATTTCAAACGCGGAATACAATGCAATTCCGCCACTCGTTTCCATCACTCAATTTAATTTAATTCAATATTTTTATACAGAATTTGCATTTATTTTGTTGAGTGAAAAAAGTTTTGCTTAACTGTATGTCTGCACAAGTATTGCGAATGTATTCGAAGTGAATATTTTCGCTTCGATTTTCGCAAAAATATTTCTTTTCCTGAAGTGACAGCACTTTCTCCGAATCGAATGGATTTCTATTTTATTATTTTTTTCGATAATAAATGAAATTCAAAGCTATTCGAGAATTTTTTTTATATTAGAGAAAATTTTTTTTCGTGAAATACGTTTTTTTTCTATTATCGATATTAACTAAACTCGTTTTCACTGCCTTTTAGATCGAATTTGTAATAATTTAAAGAGAGATTCGAAATATTTTTCTTAAAATTTATTTCTTTAATATTTTATTCATGTTTTGCTCAAATTTCACGAAACATATAATTGACGTAACATTTCATTGATCCGAACCCATAGGTACTCATCGAAACTTTAGTGGCCTTAGGGGCGACTGTGCGCTGGTCCGCCTGTAATATATATTCTACTCAGGTATGGGAGAGAAAGGGCTGGAAGTGCTGCGACAGTGTCTCAAATAGATTGCGATCTCTTCGTCGGAATGTAATAATGCATTGAATGAAAGGCCAGAAAAAGAAAAGTCTTTTTATTTTAGTCGAAGAAAGGCATTCATATAAATGAAAATACTATCGATTTTTAAATGCTTTTCCATTTTGAAAATCGATTAGCTATTCCTAACGAGAATATGCCTTGATACAATCAGAATGAGCTTGCCTGTTTTAGTTTAATTAAATTGTTGCGACAATTATTCGCGACATTCATAATAAATATAATTAGAAACGAAAATGAGAAACGGATTAAACCCGAAAATAAAATTAAAATTTTTGTTTTGTTTTTTCACTTTCGGCTCTATTTTCCAGTCATTTATTACGCCTAACAATGTTTTGATACAGTATTAGATTATTTTACACAGTATACATTTTCGTTTTTAATTATTAATGGCTGGCAAACAATAACTTTGTCATTTAAATAAATGACATTATTATTTCGCTTCTAATACGAAGTGAGCAGTGCTAACCCCCTCTCCCCCACCCGTCCACCAATTCTACACAGTTACACACTCGGCTTGTTTGCTCATTTCACTCATGTACTAACATTCTGGCGCTTTATTCGCATAATATCCTAATTATGTAACACTTACTAAATATTTATACGGAATTTGTATTTTTAGAACTCTATCGCCGCAGCTCTCGCTGAAAATGGTATTTATGTTTGAATTTGTCGTTCAATTCGTTCGCTCTTTCGTCTCGTTTTTCACATTTTCTCCTAATTTGCCGTTTCGTTGGTCTTTAGTCTCTTTTTATATCAAAAAATATTTTTATTTTCAAAAAAATAATTTGTATCAAAACGATCGATAAGTCAGTTAAACGCCTCTCCGATCTCTCCCTCCCTCTCTGCCTGTGCCGCTCGTCTGACCTATTTTTACGCCGTTTCTCGAAAATTACTCAATCTATTCAACTTCTAAACGATCCGCTAATCTCCGGCTTTTAATTAATTGATTGTAATTAAACGACAGATCTATTTATACCTCTTTTATATCGTTTATTCAGATTTTTTCGCTTTATTTCAGCTATTTTTAGCTTCGATTTTAAGTTTAGATTTCCCTCTTTATTGCAAATTTTAGCAAGCATTTTCTTTTTATTAATTATTAAACTCTAAATTGATGTGACAGGTGTGCCGGTGTTTGCCTGGAAGGGCGAATCGGAACAGGACTTTTGGTGGTGCATCGATCAGTGCATTAGCGGCGAGTCATGGCAGCCGAATATGGTCTCACAAATAGTGCACTAATTTTTGATTAAGATTTTACTGAAATATGTTTTTGTCGGTAGATTCTGGACGACGGGGGCGATGCGACCCACCTGCTCATGAAGCGCTACCCGGCCGCCAGCAATCTGATCAAAGGTATCGTCGAGGAGAGCGTTACCGGCGTTCACCGACTCTACCAGCTGTCGAAAACTGGTAAACTAACGGTGCCGGCGATGAATGTGAACGACTCGGTGACGAAGACCAAGTTCGACAATCTCTACTGTCCGCGCGAGACCATAGTTGACGCGTTTGTATTCGTTTTGATTGAATATATTTCCAAAACCCGAAAAAGTGTCTAATTTTATGTCTGCTTTTCGATAGTCTGAAGCGAACGACTGATGTAATGCTCGGCGGAAAACAAGTACTCATTTGCGGTTACGGCGAAGTGGGGAAGGGCTGCGCCGCTGCTCTCAAAGGGGTTGGCTGTATAGTCTACGTGACGGAAATCGATCCGATCTGTGCTCTTCAGTGCTGGTCTGCACTCGTAGTTTAGAGTTTTATGTAGCTATTGATCCGAATCCTATTAACTGAGTGTATATCTGTGCCAAAGTATGGACGGATTCAAAGTGATGACAATCAACGATGTGATACGTTCTGTCGATTTGGTGATCACTGCCACCGGAAACAAGGATGTCGTGACTCGCGAGCACATGGACAAGATGAAGAGCGGCACAATCATCTGTAATATGGGTCACTCCAACACTGAGATCGATGTCGTGAGTGCACTCCCGTCCCACCCAACGCACCGGCCTAGCGCTCGGTTAACTCATTTCGTTATTTTGCTCTTTTGTCGGCCGAACAGCAAAGCCTTCGAACACCGGACCTAACCTGGGAGAAGGTGAGGTCGCAGGTCGACACAATCGTCTGGCCCGACGGCAAACGAATCACTCTCTTAGCCGAAGTATGCATCGACTTTACCATGTTGACTTTTGGCACGAAATTAATGCGATTCCTTATTGATTGTCTGTGTTTAGGGCCGGCTGGTGAACCTGAGCTGCTCCAGTATTCCCTCATTCGTCGTCTCAATCACTGCCACAACTCAAGCGCTCGCTCTGATAGAGCTGTTCAACGCCCCGACCGGAAGGTATAAGTCAGACGTCTATCTCTTACCAAAGAAAATGGGTATGACTTCTGACAGTAATCTCGAAACTAACGAATCGATTGCGAATTAATGAATGGATTTGTTTGGTCCGAATCAGATGAATACGTCGCGTCTCTTCATTTGCCGACATTCGACGCCCATCTCACGGAACTGACTGACGATCAGGCGAAGTATATGGGCCTTCAGAAGACCGGTCCCTTTAAGCCACAATACTACCGGTGCGTTCACTTCTAATTTTGCCCCTTTTTCTCCTATTCTCTGCTTTTTCTTCTTATCTCTCGAAACAAATCTCAACTAAACTATTCATTCATTTTTGAATATTTTCAGAAAAGTCTAAACTAAATGCTAAAACTCTTCACTTATTTATCGATTTGTTATTTCAGATATTAAATCCAAAATAATTCTGTCGACGCTTACAATCATTCCGGTTTGAAATTTAGTCAAAAATTACACAAAATAAACACAAAAAAAACTAAATACAATACAAAAATATCTAATTTTATATTTTCCTTGGCAAACAAACAAAAACAATATTAATTTTTACCGAAAACAACAAAAAACGCGAAAATACAGCACAAAATAACAAATCAAGTTTTCGATCTCATAATCTCGAAAACAATAGAAGAGTTTTTGTTTGGTTTTTGTTTCTGTGAACCTGTCGGTCGAAACAGCGAATCTCTCTTTTTTTAATCTTGAAATTAATTACTTGTTTTTAGTATTATCTCAAATCATTATTTTATTTCTTAGTTTAGGAGTTATTTATTTTTTTTTGTCTGATTTTGAAAGCAAACCCACATTTATTTGGATGTTTTGATTGTTTTTCTCGTATTTTGTTTCATCTGATTATCGAATTGTGTACTGATTTATAAAAACAATTTTTAAGAATTTTATTTTACGACTACTTTTAAAATTGTTTTCCAATATACTAATCCTTAAAATACTTGTTTCTCAAACATTACTATCATTTTTAGTTCAATTTTAGTTCTAACTTAAGTTTTAGTGAATTTTCAATTTGTATTATTAATTATAGTATTAATTATTTATGTCTTTAAATCTCTTTTTTAATGTTTTGATGTTTTGTAGTTCTTATTTTGCAAAACATTAGATTATATTTAATTCATGTTTTTGTTTATCGATTATTCTTATTACTAATAATTCTTATTTTTTTGACTGAATTGGTAATAAATATTGAGTCTTAAAAATGTATTATTTGTTGTCTTTTTTATGCTTTTTTATATAAAGTATTATTAAAAAGTATTTTTAGACTTAATATGAATTATCAATTCATTAGTTAAAATTCTAATTTATTATTAATTACTATTATAATTAAACTTAGAAACTATTATCAAATTTAGAAATTCATTTCAACTGTTTTATTGTTTTAAGAAAAATTGTAATTAATTTACAGAAAAAATAAATTTTTGTTTAAAAAATTAGTTTTTATGTTTTGCGTTATTTCTAATTTATAAAATTGACTCGATTAAATTAAGCTTGACAATGCAAAGATTCAAAATTTATGACCAGTGTAGTTTATAGAAAATTGAAAATATGAATTTTCACAGTAAATTAATCGTGAAAATAGCAATTTATTATTTTTGGACAGCATTCTAAATAAGGAACATTAATTGTACTGTATACATAATTTGAAAATATTATTTAGAGCGATAGTAAATCAACGATTAATTAGTTTATAGATGATACATGGTAGTCGAAATTGCATTGTACGGACCGTTTGATAAATCGCCAATTGATAAGTTGGCAGATAAGGGCCAAAACTAACTGCGCTTTCGGCCAGAGATTAATGTTTTTCGAAATATTTGCTGTCTATTCGTTGATTTACAGAACTATTTAGCAATTAGAGAAATAACAAGCTTAAATCGACGACGAAGTTTGACATTCTTTAACACTATTCGCAATAAAATCTCGTGTTAGCAAATTAGTGCACTGATCAATTATCTAGAATACAGAAACTCGAGTGAATCACGCGCTCCGAAAACGCAGCGCACAGTTAGCGTCGGTTTTTCGTTAGTCTCGAGAATCGGTAATTGAATCGGAATTTAAACTAAACTCTCGATTCGAACGAATGACTGGATTTTCAATATAATAAACGAATATATAATTTGCGAATTCGTTATATTGAGTAACAAATCGATAATAACTAAAACGAAAAGTTAGCGAAGAATCCGATTGAAGAGACAAATGGCAGACAAGTTGCGACTAATGAAGAACTTTCGGATCAAAATCGAGAGATGCGATGACAGCTCGCAATTGCTGCGGACCCGGCAGTACACCGGAGGGCCGGGTATGTCATTGCCGCTAATCCGGTGCGTAATTACTCGATTTGACTAACGATTATGTGAACGACAGGTACGCCTCCAGTGATCGGATACGAAGAGCCGAAAGGCGACGAATGGCGACGGGATATGGAGGCGGCGATCGAGAGTGAGAAGCGCCCGAATCGTTCGGCCCATCTCCGCAACAAGTAATGCAGTGTTTAAACCGAATCATTGAGTTTGCGATTAATTTCAACAATTCATTTACAGTCGACTGTTGGTCAAAGACACCGCAATGGGTCGGCTTGTGCTGCTGCCGGAGCCCACCCTCGGCAAGGATCACATCTATTACCTCAAACGCAAGTCCTTGCATATGACCGAAGCGCTCGAACTGGAGATGTTTAAAAAGCGCCGATCGGTGGCCAGTTCTT
>JAQIXC010001840.1:0-12849 GCA_034697605.1 Metabelba pulverosa
AATTTAATTATTTTTATGCTATTTGCGTTCAATTATCATGCCATTTTTATTATATTATATAGAGGAATTTATTATGATTTTATCATTAATAATATTAATCTATCTCTCATTTCTAAAATAAAAAGCATATCAAAATTCTGAAAATTTACTTTTGTTATTTAGTTTAGATATTTAGTTTTTGTTTTATTCAAGTTTTAAGTTTCAGAATATTTTATCGAAATGTACAAGGTTGTTTATAGTTATGAGAATAAAATTTATGTAAATTGTTATTGTATGAATTAGGTATCACTGTGAGGTAACATCATAATTAAATAATGTTGTTATTGGAATTCACTTCCGACATCCCCTTTTGTTATTTATTTGTGTAAGTAAATATTAATGATTACAATTTTGTTAAATAATTTTAAGAAATAATGCCTAACTACAAAATCTATAGTGTTTCACATGTTAATAAATTGAAAATAATTAATATTAAATTCAAGTCTAATAAGTTATGTATAATTTATATATAGTAATATCAGAATGAAAATTATTACACAAATAGGAATGAAATGAAAATATTTAGTGAAAAGCTTTTACAGACAAACGACTAAAAGATGAGTTAAGTTTGTTTTCGGGCCAAATGTTTTCGGGTTAACAACTGGACAGTCGATATGGAAACGGCGACTGAATTGGTCGTAACGTAGCTGAAGATGAGCGTCAGATGAAGCGGATTCTTGTGAAGAAACTCGTATTCGTGGTCTTGAACTGCATTTCGAAGCAAAACAAAGAGTTAACCGAAAATTGGCGAATAGTTGCGAATACTTGCAAATACATACAAATACATAGAAATAGAACCAAATAAATGGCGAACAGTAGAGACCAGATGGAAGCGCTCATCACGAAGAATAGGATCATTAGTTTGTGGCGCATATATAGCCCGACATAACCGATAGGAACGGTTAGCAAGTGAACAGCGGCCAGGAGTCCGAGTGCGGTGAGCGCCCAATTGGAGGCATACGCGTCGGCGACGATGAGAAAGGCCGTCAATAAGTAGATTAATGAGAAGACCAGAAGTGACGCAAACGTCATATCGGTTGCAGATCGCGGCCAACGAACCACTTTTGCACTCATTTCTGACACTACTTCACTCAACGGCAAACACTCTCTTAATTAGCAATTTATTCAAATTTCTCTTTAAATATGATTATTGCGCGCGATTACTACTGTACAGTGTAACTATTATGCTAATTTTTAGTATTGCTAAAATATAGTGCTATTCATTGTCTAGACAAGAATTATTGTAATCATAAAAATTAATTATACAGAACATTTCATAATTAAATTTAAGTTTTAAAGGACAGTAAAACTGTTAAAATTTTGTAACACTTTAAAATTAATATGTATGAAATTATATAAATTTATATAAATTTATTATATACGATTAACAATATGTTTTTATAGTTTTTATGTTTTAAATATTTAAAGTTTAATTAGTAAAAGTTAACATATTGGAGATTTAAAAATTATTTTATATTTGATAAAATTTTAAATACAAGTAGTTATACTGTATATCATATACCGTTATACTGTATTAATTGAATACATGCTTGAGTTAATCCGGAGGGCTATTAAAACTCACGAGTATTGACATCTTATAACAATATTTTTTAAGTTTAAAGGTTGTTATATTTTATTAATACATACTGTACATATAAATTAATTACTTATAATAATACAGTATTATGTTTAATAAATATTTCTTAGAGCTATTATTATAAGCAAATAAAAAATTATTAAAATTTAAATCATATGCAAGAAAATATTTATCATATTTTATCTTCTTGGTAATTATTATTATTAATTTTTACAGTTTTTAGTTTAAAATTTAACAAAATGGTTTTTATTTTTACTCAAGTTACAATTATATTTTGAAATAACATTGCGACATTATTTATAAAGCATTATTAAATAATATTTATGTTTATTTTAGTTTATGGTTTAGTTTAAATATTATGAGCTCTGCATTAATTATACTTGATATTTGTATAAAGTAAAATAGGAAAGAAGATATAATAAATGTTTTTAAAAAGTAAAATAAAGTGTTAATTTTTGCAAATTTGTTAATATTTTTGTTGTTTTAAATAAATATACTGTATCTTTAAGATTGTATACTTGCAAGTTTAAGTACCGATTTTGCAAGAATGTCAAAAATTTATAACATATAAAAAATACAATAAATGTCTAAAAGTTTATCTGTGCTTGCTAAATGTTTTTATAAAAATAGATGGCAAAAATTTATAGACAATCGAATAGTCGAATAGAAAACTAGTTTTTACTTTTGTTTGTGCTAGTGTCTAGATTTTGACCCAGTTTCTTTGCAATCTTGTTATTTCGATATTTTAAGCAATTCTTGCGATGATCAAATTGCGTATACGGTATGAGAACGAATTTTACTCAGAATATATACAATCTATATATTATTTTCAAGAATAATGTATATTTTTATTAGTAATTCTCATTTTATATTTTGTTGTTTGTTTAGTAGTATAAGAGCCCGAAGTGTTGGCAAGACTTGAGACTTAATTCGGTTTATCGAACGAATCAATTATTGCATTGTTTCGCTTCACAAACAATCGAAACCTAAAGTGAAAGCATTGAACAAACTTGTAGTGCATTGTCTCAGTGCCTGCACTGCCTCTCCTCTGCCTCTCCACTGCCTCTCCTCCGCCTCACCCCTACTCGCCATTAATAGATAGCTCTCGAATCCCAACACTCATTACTACACAAACTTTATTCAGACATTCGTTCAACTTCTGCGAGAGCTCTCTACCCACCGCTCAACCGCTCCACCGCTCCCACCGTACGGCTCCACACGTCTCGGCCAAACGCTCTCGAATTCAGCTTCGATCACATTTTTATTTCAAAATTCATTTATCCACATTTTCCGTAAGTAACAAGCTATAATTAATTATTAATTTTGCTTTTAAATCGACAATTACCGAAATTTTCTTGGATTTAATTAATTTTTTAAAAATCCAATTAAATTGTTCTAAAATTGTTCTAAAATTGCCGGTACAATTTTTTATCATCTAACTATTTAAAGTCATAGTGATTTTTTAATATGTTAACGAAATTTATTAATTTTATAATAATTTTTACATACATATATTAAGTTAAACTAATTTTTAAAGCTATTACTGTATTATCAGTTATAAACCTTCCTGTTTAAACATTTGTTCTTGTCAAGTCTATATAGTGTTCCGATAACTTAGCATTTTGGTTTTATATTAAATATACTGTATAAGAAATAACTAAAACTATTATTTTGTATTGTGAAATTTAAAAGCTATAATTTTAAAAGATAAAATTAATGTTGATAATATTGAAAAATTTTAATTAATTTTTATGACCAGCTAAAAAATTAGCCATGATGGAAAGATAATTTTTCAAGTATTTTGTTATTTAACTATTGAAGCATTTGTTATTCTTTGAAGTAAAGTTTGAAAATTATTAATTTATAATTTAATTATTCGATATGATTATAAATAAATTAAAAAATTATTTAAAATGATAATTTAGGTTAAACTTAATATAACATTATAACATTATAATACAGTATAACAGCATAACATTATGAGGTAAACTTTAAGACATTAGATTTTTAATAATTTTGATGAACTTACAAACTTTTATGTATAAATGTTTGAGCTCTTAGAATAAATAACATCTTAAAACAAATTGATTTAAGTATAAAATTAATTGTTTTGTTTTAAAACACATGCAGTACTTGCGACTTAAGATTTCAAATTAACTTATATAGTATATTACTTGGTTTGTTTTTCCAAAGATGATCTAACCAATTTATTATATTCTTTTTGTTAATTTATTTTAAAATATTTATCAAATAATTAATATATTATTATATATTTCTTTATTATATTACTATCAGAAATTAACTAAATTTAGATTGTTATTAAATAGTAAGAGACATAGACTTAATTATAAAGATTATTAAAATGTACATGCATAACTTATAAATTATCTTTTTAATTAAAATATACATAAAAAGAATAGAATAGAAGAGAAGAAGAAAGAAAACAGAATCCTATCCCAAAAGAACTTATAATTAGAATACATTTTACATTTAATGAATATTTAACCTTTTATACAAACTAGCTTGGTTACCCTTTATACCCTCTAGCTTGGTTAATTTTAGCAAATTTCTTGACTTAATTGATATATAAAGAGTAATTTAGAAATTAGTACCTATTCTATGAGTGCAAGTTTGTTGTGTTGGTTCGGATTGGGTTGGATTGGGTTGGGTTTGAGGACTGAGTCGAATGGGATCTCTATTGAGTTGATAACTAAATTCATGTTTATTCTGATCTCACGTTCGTTACTCTTTAAAGAAAATAGTCGTGAATTGAATTCTCGATTCGAAAAGTGTTTGCTTATCCAACTACTATCCTACTACTATTCACTACAGTCGAACCTATTTTCTCAGCAACGCTTCAAACTATAGGTTGTAGAACTACATCGAGTAAAATCAAATTGATAATTTTGTATCAGAATTAAACATTAAATGCATAGATATTATTGTTATTAATAGAATATTAAGCGAAAGATTACTTATTTAGTGTTTGTTAGTTAGTGTGTGGATAGTCGAGTGAAATACAACAAAACATATATTGAATGATCATATAGTAGAGCACAGGTGGGAAAGAGAGAGCACACTGTAAGTTGTCATAGCATTAACGGCATCATTGAGTAGATTGCGATCGATTCGAATTTGTTCGCTAACTATATCTTATATTATATTCCGAATATATTCCCATATATTCCCAAATATATTCCAATTTAGTATTTTATATATTTCTCGCGATTCCATCATTTTCGACCAACACTCTCTCCTTCTCTCTCTCTCCTTCTCTCTCTCTCCTGTTCTCTCCCTCCCTCTCTCTCTCTCTCCCCTCTCTCCCTCCCTCTCTCTCTCCCCCCTCTCTCTCTCTCTCTCTCTCTCTCTCTCTCTCTCTCTCTCTCTCTCTCTCTCTCTCTCTCTCTCTCTTCTGCTCTCTCAGTGATACTGAAGTGTAGTATAGGCATCAAAACCTATGTTTATTCAAAGATTAGTTTAAGTTTATAAACGAAAATGTGTTCGAAATGTGTTCGAAGAGTTGGATAAGACTTAGCGCTAATAATGTGCTTAAGTATTATGATGTTGAGAATGTGCGCTCAACTCTCGATTGATCCAAAAATAAATTCAAATTTATTGGCAATTTTCATAACAATTTTTCATTTGAAAAATCAATAACAATTGTCACATAAATTATTTATATAGAAACAAAAATAAATTAATATTTTCGTTGAAATGCATATTATTGTTAACGTTGAGACCCGGAGTCTATTTATAGCGATTCAAGTTATGCCAAATCAGATAAAATCAAATTATATTTTTAATTAATGTTTGCGCAAACTTTTAGCCGAAATTATGATTCATAACAAGAATTAAGTTTAATTCGAAAATATGCTAATGTTTTCTATTCCTATGATAAATGTTTTTATAAATGTATAAATAAAATTATTATAAACTTACCTGTTAAATTTATAGCGATTAATTTATTAGCTAACAAAGTTTTAAACATTTTATAAATAGATTTATATTATATTATAATTTAAAAATTAATCTGATATTTTTAATACTATATAATATACTAAATTTATACACGTTAATATTTTTATTTAATAATTTATTTAAAGCATTCCATTTAATTTATTTATTTAAGTATATACTGTATATTTAATTCATAATCAAACATATTTAAAAATTATTTGTAAAATTAACTTTTTCCTATTGTATGAATATTGTTGAATTTCTTACATGATGAAATGTCTTTTAAACACATATTATATTTGGCTTTTAGAAGCAATTCTGATTGGCTTCGAAATATTGGTGTTTTGTGTTTTTGCACTTTCCGTCAAACACTTCATTAAAAATTTAACACTAAAGCAGAAAATTGAATGATTTTATCAGCTTTTTGTTGCTTCAGTTTACACATTGAATGCTAGACTTTACGTTAAACTAATTTAAATTAATTAATTTGCACCACAATTGGATTATCATGTTACTACCAAAGTTCTAAATGTTGTGGTTTTTAATTCTAGTTAATAAAACGTTAAATATAATTAAAATTTCATTAATTGTCTGCTAAATTGTGAGAATATTAATCAATAAAACGAATAAAATTTAATTAATACTAAAATTTTATTAATTTAGATTCTAGAATAACAAGGCTAATAATATACGTTTTAATTATGATTTATACGTTATGTACGATTTATGTTGATATATAATCAAACTAATTTGGAAATGGTAATACTTTGTAGGATATAAAAATTAATAAGTTATATAGAAACATAGCTGGTTTTAATTTTGAGTAGAAGTTTAATTGAAACCATTTTAAGAGCAATTTCTAAATAGATTAATAACTTTTAGAAAACATAGTCATAACTGACTATCTCTGTCACTCTCTACTCCACCCTATCTTCACTCGAGTTGACCACAACTTTCTAATTAATTAGATAAACAGTGGGAGAGAGGGAGGGAGGGTAGAAGGGAGGGAGGGAGGGAGGGAGGGAGGGAGGGAGGGGAGAGAGAGAGAGAGAGAGAGAGAGAGAGAGAGAGAGAGAGAGAGAGAGATGCAATTGAAGATAATTCGAGATATTGATCAGAAGTGGATATAAAACGCTATAAAAGTCTTATATCTTAGGAATTGAATGAAAGTACAGTACAGGATTACCAAAATGAAAAGCACAATATACTAGAGTCTAGTAACTAGAGTAATAACAGAAATATTTTGCTAAATTTCAATGATTTTAGAGGGCTTTCAAATGTATTATTTTCAATCATTTATATCGTATATATGGTATATAATAATATATTGTCTTTAGAGAGAATTTTATCAATTTATTCAAACACTTAGTGCTTACTCTCCGTAACTTTACTCCGAAAGATATCTCAAGTGCTTATAATTTGCTAAAAGTTTACCCAGTTTGTTTTATTTATTCAAATTTAAATTTATTTTCATTTTACATTTTACATTTACAATATTATTTAATGTGCTTGATATACTTATGTTTATTACGAATTAATTATTGTTCTATTACTAAACTAGCAAGATAACAAAACGCTCCGTGACTTGCAAAAGTTATTTTAAAATATTAGAATTATTTAGTGGTGTTATTCAGCAATTTTTTAAATATAAATTTTTATAGTATATCATATTATGTTATGCGTTATTTTTAGCAATAAATAATTATTGTATTTACTTTGTTAATGTGTTATAAATTATAATAATTATTTTTAAAGTGTTACTAACTTGTAATGTAATGTGGATTAATTTTATAGTAAATATTTCAATTTGAGCTTAGGTTTTTATTATTACATACAATTTAAGTGTTTAATTAATAATTTGATAAATAATATAAAATTAAGATATAGTCTTATCAATTGTATAATCTAATCATATTCTAATAACAACATTTCAATAATAGACTCGAATACATTTACATAATAATATAACATTAAAACTTATTTTTGCATGCTGTATAAAAGAGTAATTTTAAAGAATTGTGTTCCATAAAGATAAGAATAAATTATATTGAGTAATTAATATATTTGTATATTAAGTTACGAATTAAAACAATTAAAAACAAATTAATGGCATAGACTGTACTCTATTTTTCAAGTGCTATACTGTAAAAAGCGTTTATAAATGAAAATTAGTTGAAATGAAAATTTGCTCATTTTATACTGTGTAAAAAATTATATTAAGAAAACTAAATTTTGATAGTAAGTTAATTAAGAATAAGCAGTGTGATTTTATTTTTTAGTCAAAAATATTTATTTAATCGATTTTTGGATATACATCAGCGGAACTGAGTTCTCAACTGGAGATACAATCAGTAAAAACAGTTGTTTTAGTCATTCGAAACACCCGTAACAAGAAGTACAAGAAGTTTCGTTCGAATCTCTTCTAAACATTGCATAAATCAATACAAACTATTGATTCATATTATACTGTATTATATGATTCCGTTTGGCATTTGCTTCAGATTTTTGTCTCATTTTTGGTCAATACTTTCAAATGTGACTCAAGAGGATAGAGAAAACAAAACAGTTTTGCCTAAAATTACAGCAAAACCACTCTTTCCTATTGAACTCATACTCCACAGAGAACTACCAAATTTCGGATTTCGAAAAATGCACATTTCTTTCCTTACGCGATATTAACAGTCTAATATTTGTATGCAGAAATAAAATCTACTACTTGTGTCAAATATACAGTTCTAATATTATGATAGTGTGATTTATAATTTCTAAAAATGGAAATAAATATTTAATATATGAGGATAACTACACATCAACAGCATTGATGTCATTAAATGTAATTGATTTTAAATTAACATGTATCGAGTTTTCGGTAATGTAATTTTACAAAATAATTATTTTACCATCTATCTATGCTTTTATGGTACAATATTTAAGCTTAAAAAATATATATAATTTAGTGTTTTACAAAAATAAATATAATTTATATGTTATATTATAGAGAATGTTAAATTATTATTAAAGCTTTTTCCATAGTTAATTATAGATAAATTTGACGCTTTACTTATTTCAATAATAAGTTTATTTGATATTATTGATTGATTGAACAAAACATAAATTCCAAAAGTTGTTAATAATTTTGATTTTAAAAATCAATTGAGAAATATAACAAAAAGAGTGAATTTTGTGATTTATGTCAACGCTTTTTACTTTTGAGTGAACATTAAAATTATTAATGATATGTTTGGAGACATAGACTTCAGTTACATATCAGTTACTGATTGATGGAATCGTTTTAATTAAAAGTCTTAATAATATATTACTTCATAGATATAAAGCAATCAATTATTTGCACTCAATTGAACACTTTTGTCATTTTATTTCACTTTTATGTCGTAGTGTGATATAGAAGGGCTAAAAACCACTCTTCCCTCTGCTCTCTCAGCCCTCATCCCTCTCAGCCCTATTGCGTACGAGTCTGAAGTGATTATTGAATAAACATTTGGAAATGTGAGACAAACAAAATATCTCTTCACTTACTCACAAATTGTTATACTTTTAACGAGCTAACTTATCTAACACAAACTTACATACTACTATTATTATTATCCTGTTACTCTACGCTCAATATACAGTACTGTAAATAACGTTGATATTAATTTATCAGAGTTAACCATGATGGTATAACCAAAATACTGTACTTTATTAAAATAACACAGATAACTAAGCAGAGATAGAATGAAGATGATCATATATAAGTTCCAATGGAAGAGGTAGACGGGAAGGGAGAATTAGTATAGTCTAATTAGAAATAATATAAAGCTAATCGTTAATTATTTTGTATTGTGTTACTTACAGTATATTTTGCAAAATTAGTTTTTATATTTTCATGAAAATAGAATATTAAATTTTTAACTATTTAGAGCTACATTGCAAAATAGCAAGTAAATATTATTTTGAATATAAACATTTTCATTCAGTTAATTTAATTTGCTAAACATAAACGATGAAAACATTTTGAATGTATATGTATTCAACTTAGTAAAAGCATTTTTCCTTGCTGCTGGTATAGAATGAGTGACTACAATGCATATATTTATATTTATGTAAAAGTATTGTATTAATAGTTATAATTATTAAATAAAAAGCAAAAAAGGAATAAATGTAAAAATAATTACAATTAAGCGAATGAAATGCGTTTGTGCTTATGATGGCGTAAATTGTGCACTGAATTAATTAAGTCTCGAATGAGTTTAACAATAAAAAACACTTTCTATACAGTAAATCATGAATTCGTGTTTCCAATGATTATTTGTAAAGTTGTCGAGAAAAGAGTGTTTATTGAATCGGATTGACGCGACTCTACACGACTCGACTCGAAAGGCTCGCTCTTTTGTGAAGGCTTTCGACTCGAGTGCAACGAAATTTTGATTCTGTTTTATAGAAGTTGTAAATTATAACTATGAACTCACGTACGAAATGACATAAAAATCTATATACACTCGAACTGTGGAAACACTGTACACACTCTATGACATTCAGCATCGGTATTGACTCGAAATAGAGTGAAAAACTGTCGTTGTATTCGCCTTTTCTATCATTCGCTTTCGACTTAATTTATTTTTTCGTACGAAAGACCGAATGAAAGCGAATAAAACCGAAAGAAGTGTTCGAAACGAATATAAAACGGGTTTCGAACCCATTTGGCGATTGGAGGCAATTGTTCGCGCAATTGAGTGAACGCCTGTCTATTGTCTCAATTAAGTCGAGTCCTAATTAATTAATTCGAAACCATTCGACACATTGTCTCACATCGAGAGACACAACTGTTTTACAATCGGTTTGTGAAGCGAAACCTCTAAAACGATTGCTTTTACTTCAATTCGGGCCATATTTAGCACAAACTGTGATAAACTATGTTTTAGCACTGTATATTATGCGCTTAAATATTCTCCACTGTACAGTATTGAACTGATTGTACATACTAGTTATTCTACACTATGTAGTTTATCAAACACTAAGTCTCAGATTTTGTCAAAGATTATTGGTTTGTTTCGCTGTAAATACAAATATAAACAATTTTTGCTCATTTATTATTAAAATTCATCCCTAGTATTAAAATTATATTATCTAAAAATATTGTTTTTATGGTTTTAGTCTACAAAGAACAATATTACTTAAATAGTTGACGGGCATTATACAGAATAATTTATAGTTTTTACATCTAAAATTATAATTCATTACCTTAATTACTACTAAAATTAGATTACATTGTTAATTTAAACAATGTTTACTTCAACGCAATAGCTTTGCCATTTTAGAATTTTAATAACCCATGAGAATGATCAATTTTGGTTTAAATTTTGTGTGTGTGCACTAGATGAATATTTCTTTAGTATAATTTTATTTACTTATTTAAAATTAACTTCAAACTTATAGTTAATACTAAAGTTTTTATAAGGTTATAGAAATTTTATTTATATTATTTGTACTACAATATTAGCCAGTTAATCTAGATACTTTATTTTGTAACGTTACTCATCCATTTTGAATGTTTGCACTGTATATTATTAATTAGTAAAATTTAAGCAGTTTTTAGATGTATTCATGATATCAATATTTTAACTAACAGTAAACTTAACATTAAATATTAAATATATTATCAAGATAGTAAAGTTATTATAAAATTACATATTTAACTTTAATGCTCATTATTCTAATAAAATAGAGTATATAATATATTCAGATATTGTATTTTTAATTTTATTTTATAATAGAAATGTTTAATTATAAATAGTTTTTAATTTAAAAATTTTAATGTTTAGTTTTTATTTATTAATTAATTTAAAGTTTTAAAAATAATTTGATTTTGTTTATATTTTTTAACTATAATTTACAACTTATTTTAATTTAGACATTAATTTGCAGGATTTTCAAGATTTTACAGAAACAAAATTTTAATAATATTTTATTATTTCTTTGATTAGGTCAAATTATGTGAACATTTATACAAACAATATGTTACTATTTGCAAATTTACATATTATTTATATTGTTAAATATTTTTTAATTAATTTATATTATTTAATAAAAAAAAATAAAAATAGACATATAATTAAGGTATAACAAGTGTATAAATTTAAAATTATATTCAGTTACTGTGTGTCCAAAAATGCCTTAAAATGCTTAATGGCGTCACTTATCGCATCTGTAATTTGTACGGTACATGCAGATTGTACAGGTAAGTTTTAAAATATCCATAAATATAATTGCACAATAAGATGAATGTAAGACAAACCCAAATAGGATTAATTACACGTTATTAATTTAGTATAGATTTAATAAATACAATATTTTTATCTTAATATTAATATTTATTAATTTCTTCAATGATTGCAATATAAGAGTTTGTTAAACCGTTGCATAACTTTCGCGTTAAATGTCTTCGACGACCACTTCTTTCAATGCCTTCTCTATCATGTTATAGAAAAACATATTTTGGAAACTCTTTTCGAATGTAGTCTAAGACTCTTAGACTAAGAATCGATTATTAAAAACATCTTTTTGTTTTCAAATTATCTTCAAATTCGATAATTTTTACGAATTAAAACTTATATTGAAATTGATATTCATAAAAAAAGATATCGAAATTTAATTTAATAAATTAATAATAATCAATTTAATAATTTTAACATAAAATTAAATAAAACTTTTTATATAATAGATATTTCTAAATCAAACATAAATAATAGAAAAACAAAACGGAATATGCGAATTGGTTTTAACTTTGAGTCGTGCTTAAATTTACAAAAACAACGCGATTAAGCTTATATTATTGTCTTACAGTAAAAGGAAACCACTGATATTAGAATATTATAAAATTTAAATTTAAAATATAATTTGTACCTGCCAAAAACTGGCATTGCTACTGCAAAGATACATTGCAAAACTTACATCAAGTGTAATAATAATTAATAAGTTTAAGTATATTTTAAAGTTTAGATTTTAGTTTGTTTCTAATATAGAATATATTTATTGGAAATAAAATAGTTGTTTAACTAACTATTAAATTTTAAAATGCACTTCAATGCGGGTTTAGGCAAATGTCTAACATTAAGCTAAGACTTGAATCGATTTATCTCAAGAAATAATAAAATTGCGTTTTTGAGACACAAAGCCATTCGACCCAAAACAGCAAAATACAAATTCTTCTCATTATATTCGCCTCTCTCTCTCTCTCTTTCTCTCTCTCTCTCTCT
>JAQIXC010001841.1:0-12848 GCA_034697605.1 Metabelba pulverosa
TTTATACTGTATTAATTAATGTCTTTGCTAATAAACTTTAATAAAAAGCTCTGGGAGCCGTTCTTTGACAGCGCTGCATTAGATCGACAGCCAATCTCGATTTCATCAAGTATACAGTGCTTAATTTTTACATTTAACCAGTCATTTATTGCCATATCTAGTGCAGTAAGCAAGCAAAACTACTTTATATTATATATTAATTTGATCAAGTTCAATTGTTTTTGAATTTAATTTAAAGCACAATTATTTAGAACTTAATGTTTTATTAATTGGATTTTTATCGCAAACATTAGGTTTAATTAAAGATTAAAAACAGAAGTTATTGGCTTATGTGCTATATTACCAAAATTTGTATGTTTTTTAAGAAAAATACAAGAAAATAGTCAAAATTAGCAAACTTTGCTGGCATGTATCTCTGGAATTACTAATCCGATTTTGATGATCTATATATCAAATTAAACTTCAATATGTCATCTAGAAAAATCGATTTTAAAATTTGATCTAGCTACATTGAGAGAGGCAGGAGATATGAGGTTTGCAAAACTTCCATAATTTTTACCAAGATAGTTTTTTGGAAAGAAATCTAATATCACCTTATAACAACCTTCAGGATATCTCTGAAACATATTTTACCTTGCTCAATTATCATAAGCCGTTTTCGAGATATTCAAAAAATACGGGGATGCTATTTATTGGTGTCACCTAATAAGTATAAACAATAGCCATTGGGCCACTACATTAAACACACTTTCACTTAATTTAACACAAAATTATGTAAATATTTTAAATTAAAAAATAAATTTAAGATCAAAAATAAGATTTTTAATGGTTCAAATAATTTAAAAATTAAAAATTGAGTGTGTTAGAGAGTTAGAGATTTTAATATAGTGGCCCCGGGACTACATATGAGAAAACGCTGATAATAGCTTAATATTTTAAACTTATATTGAACTTGCATTGATTTTGTTATGATCAAAAATTTCGTTATTAGTAAAGTGGAGAATAAAAACAACTTAGCTGTATGATTTGTATTAAACTTATATTAAGGGTTGTTATAATCGCTAAATTATTTTTAAAAAAGTTTGTGGTGAAATATTTCAGAGTTTTTTCTAACAAGATCTAGGGAGTCTTAGAAAATCCAAATCCAAGTTATAACTTATAAAACAAGAAACACTTCACAAGAAACAAAATATTTTTGTATGTTACTCCAGCTTCACTTCATCGATATATTATATTGCTATTTACTGTATTTTACTATTGACTAGATCTGTCGCATAGAAAATAATGTTAATTTCGTTATAAACAGGCCAGGCCAAATCAGAAATTTTATAATAAATATGCTAGCGTTATTCGTGTTAAATTGAGCATGACTAAAATTAATTCCCAAAACCATTCACAGATATCGTATGTTTTTTACATTTTAATACAACAATAATTTCAATTAAATTTTTAAATTTAATTTTTAAGATAGATTCAGTTAAAAAAGTTTACAATTGTGAATCTAATTCTATGTATTTTATCAAAAGTTTTAAAAAATATGTTTTAGAATAACATAAATAATAGAATGTATAAATGTGGTCGCCGATGACAACGAAAGTTAAGTTATAGAACGGTTTGTAAAATGTTTTGCGACAAACAGATCGATTCATTAATAAACTCTCTAGGTTCATGCCATGCTTTCAACTTTATAATCTAACAAACATTTTAATCAATTTCAATATTTTTTTACTCAACTCATCTTTATGTGTAATTATATTTGTGAACAATAATTTCTATCGCAGCAGATAGTATAAAATACATAAGCATAAACTGTCACACTGTGCCACTCTTGGCCGCCGTTGGTTATAAATATAATACTTTATTATTTTTAACCAAATATACATGCCTATAATTATAGTACTGGAAGGGCTGCCCGCCGATGCACCCCTCCCTTCACTGGCCTGGCGGATGGCCAGCGCTAATCGCCGACCGTCTGGCGCCGAATAAGAAGAGTCGACGACCCGTTCGCTTAATCACGTCTTTCATCTCATTTTGGTTTATTCGCTGAAAGACTTAATACATTAATCCGTTCGATAGGCGTCTAAAAGTCCATTCATTTCTTAAGTTTTTTCACACCTTTTCGCCTAAACTCTTATCTCTGTTTAAAATCATTTTTGATAATCTTTTTGTACTTTCGACTAATTATTTTGAAATATTGTTTTCTAACGACTTATCTGATTTTGGACTCAATTATTTTGTGACTTATTTTTAATTAATAAAAGCAGTCGTTCACTGGACTCGAAAGAGTAAAGACGTGTTTTATTTCGTATATTTTATAAAGTGTTTTAATAGAGTTTTTAGTTTAGACTATAGTTTTGAGTTTTTAGTTAGACTTTCAATTGAATTACAATTAAAGTAATTTAATTCAATTGAAACTAAAGACTACTTTGAGATAAAGTCTACTTCTCGTCGAGAGAATCGTTTTCCTGACTATAGTCTAGTGTTGAAGAGTCGACGACTGAGCCGATCAGTCGTGAATACAACAGAAGAGTTGCCGAGACTACCACTACACCCCTGAAGCGCCCCGACAGCCATCCGAGCCGATCGCCTGGCCGTCCAAACCCTTCCAGTACTTTTCGCACATTCTAAGGCCTAGAATCGCAAAGAACTCATCCCAACCCATACCCACGTCATAGTTGAACACAAAAATACATCGAAAATAACTGTAGGAATAAGAGGCCATTTCATAGTTGAAATAAGTTTGCGATTCTCTGTTCTAAGGCATCGGAAAATAATACGAATTGTTTGAAATTCTAAGTGAAATAAAAATTTATTAATAATACAAATATTTGCCAAGGTGTAAATTGGCAAATTCAATTTAAATAGATTAAAAAATTGTATGCACTAGTGTAACACGTTCGCTTTTTGCCAATGAATATTTCTAATTAAACAACGGAAGAATATATTGAAAAATAGAAAGTTATTAATTTGAATCTGACTAACAGTAAGTCGGTTTAACCGTATTCGACAATAGCTACAAAGTATTTCAATTTAATAAAATTGCTCAGTAACTATAAAATGAGTACTTTCTAACTTTTATATTTTTTCTAATTATACTTTCCTAAGTTGTAGTTATAGACTAAAAATATTTTAAAATACCGTACATCCTAACTTGTAACTTGTACCATTTGCAATAAATGATCAAGGCATAAAACTTGTAAGCAGCATTCAATATCAAATATACATACTGTACTGTACAAACTAATAATATTAATATACAGTCGTTGGGATATATGAAAATTGTGGTTAAACCCGATTTACTCGGGAACTACTGAACCAATTTTGGAAATTTTTAATTAATAATATTCAAAATCCACCCCTCCTATCTATGGTCATCTAAAATTATTGTTACTTTTAAAATGGCAAGAATAAATTATTTTAGAATTGAATTATTAGAGACGAGTCGGGAAGAAGAGAAATGTAAAAAAGTTTAGCTAGAATTTCAGTTACATGGTTAAATATATTAAAGTTTAATAATTAAACTAACGAATTACGCTAATTAATTTAATAGTTTATTATAATATACTTGTAAATTACTCGAGTAGACTATTGTAATTTGTAAAAGTACCGGGCCGAGAGGAAAAAATGTCGGGTCGGGCCGGGCCGTGTACTGTTGGCCCGAAATATAATTATAAATTATAAAATAGCACTTAATTTCTAAAACTTAATAATATTTATTAGAAATATTGCAAATCTATTACAATACATTAATTTTTTACCAAATAATTCAAAGCCATAATCTTATAATGATACTTGTTTAGTTTTATTAAACTAATATTAACTATAAACAACATATTATCAAAAATACCATGTCAATTCTATTATAGAACTATAGAGAAGATTAGTAATGTTTGTAACTGTATTTGGTATATTAAATAAATTCTAATAAATCATAATGTTTTTATTAATTCGGGCCAAAATTTCGGGCCGGGCCGATAAATTTACCTGTTCGGGCCGGATCGGGCCGATGGGTCTGAAAAGTCGGGCCGGCCGTCAAAAGCCGGCCCGATTTGGGTCTCTAATTGCTAATAAACAACAAAAATGAATCACATGTTCAGATTTGCCGAATGTCTCGCCTGAATGTATTTGTTGTAATTTTTGTGAAGTTTGAAAAATTCAAAAATACCCTTCGGAGTATTGGTGCATTCTACATGTAGTTTACTATACGGTTATTCGGGTAATAATATATTAATGAACAGTTATAAATTAATCCTCTACTCTTATTTAAAACTCTATTGAATTTGCGTATAAATTTTAATAAATAAACTTTAATCATTTTTTACTTAAACTTTTATACTGTATTAATTAATGTGTTTGCTAATAAACTTGAATAAAAAGCGCTGGCTACATTCTTTGAGAGCACAGGTATGGACTAATGTAGTAATACAGGTATGAAAGCAGTTCGAGAGAAAAACATTTTAATACACAACTAGTGCTTACATTTGAATGAAAATATGAATAAATTATTTATTAAAACAACAATTAAATCAACGATAGCTGGAGTGTGGAGTCGAGTGCTGGTCGGGTCAGAGGCGCGTGAGTGAGAGCTTGGGCTGAATGTTCATTGCCTGCAACTCCTGGAGAAGCAGTTTATATGCGTATGGAATCTGAATCGAAGCCAATGTCTGACTTGACTCGCACTTAGAGCACCACTTCTGGTAACCGAGAAGTCCGCACCCGTTGCACACGTCTACGTCGAATGCGTCACTCGAGAGCAGTAGGCGCTCGAGCAGCAACATGCTAACCCCGTGCCCTATCAAGCAATCCCTTTCCATTTCGCCGAGTCGGAGCCCCCCATCTCGAGCTCGTCCTTCGGTGGGCTGTCGAGTGAGGACAGCGCGGGGGCCTCTGGAGCGGCCGTGGATTTTGTCCAAAACCATATGCTTTAGCTTTTGATAATATATGGGTCCGAAGTATATGTAAGCGCTTAGAGGTTCGCCGGTTATGCCCGAAGTGAGCGTTTCCTTCCCGTTATAATTGAAGCCGTATTTGAGCATAATTTCAGAGATCTCGTCGATTGTCGTTCCGCCGAAAACTGTTCCGTCGTGTATAGTGCCGGCTATGAGCGCCGACTTGCCGGCCACCAGTTCCTTCAGCTTGCCGACCGTCATCCGAGACGGGAATCCGTGCGGATTCATCACCATATCGGGGCAAATGCCGTCGACGTTGAAGGGCAGGTCTTCCTGCGGCACAATGAGTCCAATAACACCCTTCTGGCCATGTCTTGAGCTGAACTTATCGCCGACCTCTGGTCTCCGCATTTGCCGCAAAAGCAGTTTAATTAGAAACGACTCTTCGCTGTTCGAAGTAATCATTACTTTCTCAACGCATACGTCTTCTATACCCCTATAAGTGATCGGACAGTCCTTATAGTTGGTGGCGTCCAACCCACTGCCGACGTGCGGCCGCGTCGTGTCGTCTATATTGCTCACCACAGGTGACGACTTGTTCACCATAACCATGCGATTGCTCACGACCTCACCCGGAGCTACTATGCCGTCCATATCAAGGCATGAGTGGCGCGTAATGGGCTTATAGGGCGGTTCGGCCGACACTATTGGCCCCATTATTCGGTCCTTTATGTTATTGAATTTGGAATAACTCCTGAGAACACACTTCTGGTTGCGATAGACAAAGCAGCGCCCGTACCCCCGGTCCAGACTAGCCTTGTTCATTACTGTCGCGTCCTCTATGTCAAACCCGCTGTACGACATGACAGCTACCATAGCGTTTGCACCGGCAGGCATCTTGTCATAATGTATTAGTTCTATGGGTTTGGTCTTGACAACAGGCCTTTGAGGGTATGTCAGCAGATATAACAAAGTGTCGATGCGTTGTCGTTGGTTGAGCCCAATCGTGCCCATTGCCTGCTTACCCATTGCGCACTGGTATGTGTTTCTTGGAGATTGATTACAATGAGGGTACGGGATAATACCGGCGCAAACGCCTAACAAAGTAAACGGTTCGATCTCCAAGTGCGTAGTTTTAGCACTAATAATGTTGCGCTCATTGATGGCAATGTGCACATCACTCGCCTCATTCACATCCAAGTACTCGACCAAACCTTCACGGATTAGATCCTCGAATCCCATTATTCCGCGATTCAGTGCTTCAATGTGTTTGTCCATCACTTTAGGAACTCCTGTGCGGGTATTCACTATAATATATGGCCTACAGATCCTCCCGCCGTCCGTCGCGATATAGACCGCTCTATGCAGTCGATTCATAGACACCGAAACAAATTCGGACATAAAATTACTTCTTCGAAGGGAACGGAGGGTATGAACCAGCCTTTGCGGGTCAATTGTAACCCCAATAATGAGTCCATTGACAAACACTAAATAGTTTTTGTTAATAAGCGCTCCGGAAGAGCAGAGAGCAATGTCCAGAACGAGGCCGACATTGAGACAAATGCGAATAATAGCCTCTTCATCGACATCAGTGGTGATGTGTGTCATTAGCGCCAAATTCTTGATCAAACCACAAGACTCGCCTTCCGGGGTATCGCATGGACATACCAGCCCCCACTGACTTGCCTGTAGAGATCGAGGGCCAGAAGTCTTGCGCGTCTTTTCAAATTGTGAATTAATTCTTGTCATCATTCCTAAGCACGAGATGTAACTCAAACGACTCAAGACCTGACTCACGCCAACCCTTTCCATTTTGAAGCGCTTGAGGGTCCAGTTGCCGGTCGCGATCGCGTTCACCAACCCATTGGTGATCAGGTCCTGTCGCATGTGTCGCACAATATCGAACTGCGAAACCTTTATCTTCGGAATGTTTTTGTCGGCGATTCCCTAAATCGAAGAGAAATCCGATTGAAGAACGACTCAAATGAGCGAAAGACGGAAAATACCCGCAATTCTGTGTTAAAGCGTTTCAGCAAATCCTCGAACAGAATAGCGATTAGACTTCCGGCCAATTCGAGTCGTTTGTTGCCGTAATAGTCGCGATCGTCAATAAAGGCTGAGTTGTTGAGCGCCAGCATTAAGCGCTTAACCATTTGCGCCAAATATATAGCTTTGAGTCGGAAATTAAACTCTTTGACCGGAATGTGTGCGATGACAGTCGTGGCCAGCAGTTCGCGCACTATCTCAACGGCCGGTTTGCGCCGTTCAGACGAATTCCATTGCGGTTTACCCGACACTTGGGTCTTAGACTTGAGTTTATTTGCCATATAATTGAGAGCGGATTCACTGGTCCAGACCTGCGCCTTCCGGCAGACTTCCATCGACGGAATGAGAAGACTCGGGTCGATGCCGTCGGTCGAGGAAGTGGTGCCGCAAATCAATTCGACGATTTCGGACTCGTTCTCAAAGCCGATCGCTTTGAAGGCTATGAACACCGGAATGCCTTCGTCTGCGAAGGAGTTGTGTTTCAGAAGGATTTGACTCTTCTTGTTGACCACCAAATTGGTTCGGGACTTGCGCTCAGCCGTAGTGCTGGTCACCTGACAGATGGGTCCGTCTTCGATGAGAATGCGATTGCGGGACAGCTGTTCGTGAATGAGAATCACTTTCTCGGAGCCATTGATGACGAAATAGCCGCCCGGATCGTGCGGACACTCGTCCAGACCTATCAGTTCGTTGTAGGTCTTGTGGCTGAGCACACAGTTGGCGCTCCGCAGCATAATTGGCATTCGGCCGATGGTGTGGTCGTTGCGGATGACCCGTTGCTGTCCTCTCATGTACTCAATGTCGACATTAATAGGCGCACAATAGGTGATGTCCCGGAGCCGGCACTCGTGGGGAGTCGTAGTGCGGACCACATTGAAGCCCTCCTCGATCTCGGGTTTGCCGACCCGTATGTCCAGATACTTGACGTACCAGTTCGGGTCGGACTCGCAGCTGATCCGCTCATTCGCTTTCAACACGTTTTTCAGCTCTTTGTCGATCAAGTGATTGAAAGAATCCAAATGTTGTTTAATAAGACCCCTGACCTCGAGGAAGGCCGGCAGGAGTTTCCACTTGTCTTTGATGCTCTTCACCCGCGATGTGTCCACACTTTCGCTCATTTCTACTTCAAATCAAATCCCGATTTAACGTAACGTAAGTCCAAACAAAATCTCCGATTATTTCAAACTTTAATCACATGTTTCCCTATAGTAGTGCTCTCTCTTGAGGCTACGCATAACCAAGCGTTCAAATACACCGTTTATTTAACCATGCTACTTTGGCTCCCCCGTATCATACAGTCGTTCCTATTGAAGAAAAATTGACAACTATAATAGTGCATTTTCTCGAAAGCTACTAGGCCGACAAGTCATAAATCTCCCACGTAACTTTTTTGAATTGGTTAATTTTGTATCAAATTAATATTTTTGAAATTAACAACAAATAACGTTTTCTAAAAATATATATTTAAACGTAAAATAAAATATTAAAATATAGATTTAAAAGTATACTTTGATTAGGGATGTGTGACTGGAATTTTATAAAGTTAACTTCTGATTTTTAGTTTAAATACGGTAAGTTTAAATTATAGGTAAAATAAGGCAAAATCTTCAAAACTTTAATAGCTTATAACCTTTGACCTAATAAAGAATATTAAACTTTATTTAATTAAATGTTTTCTTTTATTAATTTTTAAAAAGTAATTTTTGGAAATTTTGATAATCTAACTAGTTTAAAAGTAATTATTATAGCATGTAATTCATTTTTGTTCAGTTTATGTAGGCTTATTATGATTATATTATTGAATCATGTTATGGTTAATTTAAATTATAAAATAAACAATAATGATGTAGTTTAATTTAGCTTGAACAGGTACATTTGGGTAAACTAAACTTTATAACTACTGTACACTGTAGAGTACACTGTGTATAACCTGTACATGTAGATTATTAATAGTATTTCGCAGTTGAATAGTCGGTGTAATGTATTAACGGGTTTTAGTGTAACGCCATTCCGTATACAACGTACGGAAAAGGTGAGCGAAGGTGTGAAGCGGTGTGTCGTCTGCCATAAAGACTTGTATTATATTGTATTAAAGCCGACATTCGTAGCAAAGATGGCCGAAGAAGACCTGTCTCTGGTTGACAGCGACGACCAGATGAGCGACACGAAGGACAGCAAAGCCATTGTCGAGAACGGCTTCCACGAAGAGCCCGACTTCGACGACCCGCGAGACTTCGTCGACGACATTACAGATGAAGGTATGACTCGATTGCAGGCAAGAGTGCAGTGACGAGACGGCACTCGTTAGGCCAACACTCGATCGGCGCTCAATTGAGTGGCGTTTCCCTCTTATGTCTGTATGAGTGCGTCGGGTGTCGGGCGAGGCTCGCGTCGGCTGAGCCGAGTGGCAGTGAATGGGCGATGAATGGAAAGAATTGATTGAATGTGAAATGAGGGCCCAATCCACGTGTTCACCAATGGCTGAACGCATGCTATGCCAGCCCTCTCTACTCAACCGCTTTCTGATTGCAATTAAATCCATTGATTCATTGATTCATTTCAGACCTATTGCCCGACTTATTACGGATTAAACCGACCGAACAGTCGGGTCTTCAGAATGTAGTAATTGTGGACCGAATACCACAAGTCGGTCCCGAAAGGGCCGAAAAGCTGAAGACAGTTCTGACTAAACTGTTCTCAAAATGCGGACAAATTATGAATGATTTGTATCCAACGGATAGCGACAATCAAACCAAAGGGTATTTGACATAACATTTGGATTTATAGTTAGATTTGTAATAATTATAATGTTTTGCTATAAAGGTATGCATTCTTCGAGTACGAGACCCACGAACAGGCCGTAGAGGCCGTCAAGTTGTTCGACGGCCACCGACTCGACAAACAACACATATTTGCCGTCAATTTGTTTACAGATATCGATAAATATCTGAATATTCCGGATGAGATGGAAGAGCCGGAAAAGCAGGAGTACACCGACAACGGCAATCTGCACTACTGGCTACTCGAGCCCGAGTGTTGCGATCAGTACACCGCTCTCTACGAGGCCGGGGAGATGACTGCCGTTTACCAGAATTCAGTGCCCGAACCCACTCTCCTAAAGGAACGTAAGGTTTGGACCGAGCAGTCAGTGCAGTGGTCACCACTGGGCACCTATATGGCCACATTTCACTTGCGCGGAATTGCGCTTTGGGGCGGAGAGGAGTTCACGCAACTGGCGCGGTTCGCACACGAGGCGGTCAGCTTTATTGACTTCAGCCCCTGCGAGAAGTACATCACCACTTTGAGCCAACCCCTGGTCGCGGCCAACGACTCGAATGCGATCATTATCTGGGATGTGCGCACCCGGACAAAGAAGCGCTCGTTCTCGGCCGACCCGCACCAGAACCTGATTTGGCCGATCTTCAAGTGGTCATACGATGACAAGTACTTCGCCCGCATATGCCAGGACTCGCTGTCGATCTACGAGACGCCCTCTTTCGGTCTGCTCGACAAGAAGTCGGTTAAGATAACGGGAATTCGCAACTTCACCTGGTCGCCCTCGCAGAACATACTGGCCTACTGGGTGGCCGAGGACCAGAACGTGCCGGCGCGCGTCACTCTACTCGAGATTCCATCGCGCAATGAGCTGAGGGCTAAGAACCTGTTCAACGTAGCCGACTGCAAGATGCACTGGCAGAAGTGCGGCGACTACCTGTGCGTCAAAGTGGACAGGTATACGAAGGCCAAGAAGGAGAAGAATGAGTCGAAATACAGTGGAATGTACTTCAACTTCGAGGTCTTCCATATGAAGGAAAAGCAAATACCTGTCGATAGTCTAGAAATTAAAGGTTCGGAAAGTCTCTCAATATTCGTCTCTTTAGTCTCATTACTCGTAACTAAACAATCGATTATTTAATGCCAAACAACAGAACAAATCGTAGCCTTTAGTTGGGAACCGATAGGCAATAAATTTGCTATTATTCACGGCGACGGTCCTCAGTATAACGTAACTTTCTATGGTATCAAACCCGGAGGGACTGTCATTCCATTAAGTGAGTCTTGATATGGGGCCGGAAGTGCCAACAGTGGACTAACGAATGACTGTTTGAATGAATAGAGAAATTTGAATCAAAACAATGCAATCATTTGTTTTGGTCACCGGCCGGACAGTTCATTGTATTAGCGTCTCTGCGGACCAGTAGCTATGTCTTGGAATTCATCGATACGTCTGACTTCACGATCACCAATACATCCGAACACTTCCAGATAACTGACGTGGAGTGGGATCCGACCGGAAGATATGTGGCCACAGGAGTCAGTCATTGGGCGCATAAGGTATGTGATAGACATGAAGGCAATGACAGCATATCTGATGAGTGAGTATTCGCGGCACAGGTGGACAACGCCTACTGGCTTTGGTCCTTCCAGGGCCGGCTCATTCGGAAGCATAGTTTAGACCGATTCTGTCAACTGCTATGGAGGCCGAGACCGCCGACTCTTCTAACCGAAGATAAGATTAAGGAGATCCGGAAGAATCTGAAGAAATATAGCGCACAGTTTGACATCAAAGACCGAATGGCTCTGTCGAAGGTCTCGAAGGATATGTTGGAAAAGAGGAAGACTTTATGGAACGAATTCCAAGTGATTCGACAGCGAAATGAAGAACTCTTCGAATCAAACAAAAAGCGAAGACTAGAGCTGAGGGATGGAGAGGGCGAACGACCCGAAGACGAGAGCGCCAACGAAGACCAGATGGAAGAGACGGTCGAGTTTTTGACTGACGAGAAGGTCGTTGTTTTGGGAGACGACGACTGATTGGCTCCGTTTGACCACTAATTGTGTATTCGATTCGATTGTTATAAAGCAATGAATTATTTCTATTCGAACTCAACTCCGAATCCGATATATATTTAAAGCTTTTTAATGAAATTATTCGTCGATTTTATAATTTAATAAAATATATTCAAATGAGTGATGAATGACATTAAATGAGTCTCTCTTTCCATCATTTCTCTCACTTTCGACTCTAACCTCTATAGACGAGTACACGAAGTCGGATACTATTTACCACTGTTTGGCTCAACGAATTTACCATGCACTTCCCCACACAAATCAAATTAAGGTACCGTACATATAATGAGAATTCTTGTCCCTATATTCACGCATTTAAAGGACAATCTTATTACCGTGATTGTACCATGATGTAACAAATAGACTTAGCATCTAATTTACCATTAACTTCCATGCCAGTTTGTTGACGTGTATTCTACCAGTTTATAGCCAATGTTCAGAAAAATGTCGGAAGTAGCAAGCTAAATTGATCTAATTGGCGAGGCAAAACAAATAAGTTGTTTTACTTAAAATATTTCTAATTATCAATTACCGCTATTTTCTATATTCGGGAATATGTTGAGAGAAGAGGAAGACTTAAACCCATAATTAGGCAATAGATTAGAGTTTCTGAATAAATGGTTTAAGAAATGCATTCATCTATTCTGAGGCTCAATTTATAGAATATTTTAGTAATAGCTTTAATGTGTCGAATATTCTTTTTGACCATGTTACTCATTTTTGTATTACTGGTACTTTTGTCATTTTTACATCTTAAATATTAGTGTAACAGAAATATCTATATTTTAGTATTTATTAAGCACATCATTAGCAAATAGTTAGGAATTAAATTCCAGTTTAAACTATCGGTAATATTGATTCTTGTATCAAATAAGTGATCATTGCAATTTTGTTGCAAATTTATAAGTTAACCGTACTGTATATATATTTGTGTTTTTAAATAGTAGTACCGTAAATTATTATTATTATACAACTTAGTTACAATTTACAAATGGTTATTTTTGTAAAAATTAGCTTTAGTAGAAAAATATTGTATAGCAATATTTAAAATATAACTTATAA
>JAQIXC010001842.1:0-12843 GCA_034697605.1 Metabelba pulverosa
ATTTGGTATATTTTTTATCAAAATATTCATACAAATAAAAAAGTTAGCACGGTACTACTATTTAAGTAAAAGAATTTGACAGCCTATACATAAAACTAGAAATAGTGAATTATCTTGTATTTTTGCTTATTATTTATTTAAATTGTTATTTGTTATTTAATAAATAATAATGTTTTCCGGTTAAATTTAATAAATATATATCATATTTTATCATAATTTGTACAGTATATATTTGAGTATTTTATTTTAAAAATTTCAGTTCAAGAATATTTTTGCTATATTATACTATATCTGAGTTTATTAATTAATATTGTAAAAATTGAAACTTTTGCTCTAATAAGTTAAAAGTACTAATTAATATTCTTTTTATGTAATTGTATGAATATTTTATTTAATAACTGCAAATTTTGCCCACAGGGTATGCAATTTAAACTGAGCATGGTAATGCGGTTACCTTATTAATAATTATTAATTGCGTAAAACATGTGTTTTGATACTTAGCCAGTATTTTAGTCATAAGCAAAGCTTGCAATTTCATAATAGTTTCAATATATATATATATGCATGTTTTATTAAGCCAGTTTTGTATAAAATTTGCATATATAGCTCTCATTTATAGTATTTATCTTGTTTTTAATGCCTTTTAAATCAAGTGTTCAAGTGCAAAAAATAATGTAACTTATTTAATTTAATTTAACTTACTCGTTGGGTGAATAGGGATGTTGGTGGGGGATCGGCTTTAATTTACTATAGAATTAAAGCTAAGGGTGATTATAAAGTGTTTAGAAACAATTTAGCGGCGAATGGCCAGACGCACGGCCGTAATCGGCGGTCAAATTGCCTAAATACTGTGGCTATATAGTTCCAGCCTGCCACAATCTGCAAGCTTTGGTCATAACTTATGACTCATAAGCAATGTTTCAAATAAGACTTTTAACCATTTTTGAGCGAAATTTAGCATGGTAACGCGAGATATAAAATTCTTTTTTAAAAGTTTTAGGCAAAACTGCAATATATGTGAGCATTTAGTTTATTATTTTAAACAGCATCGTTTTTTTAAATTAACTTATTGAAACAATTCTGTTAGCAAATTTTGTTACCATGCTTAGTTTAAGTTGTATACCAAAGGTGCGAACAAAGTTTTTATTTATAAAAGCACTAATACCGTATTACTAAAATTTAACCATGTTAAAATTGTAACAAAAAATTATTATTATAAACTCTATATGGAATTTTATATATTATATCCTAACTGTACTAAAATACTAAATTACAGAACTTTATAAAGTACTGTATATTTTTATTTATAATTTTAATGTTAGTAATAAAATAATTTTGACGTTAAATATATATTTATATATTTTTTGAAACAAAATAATATTTTAGTAATAAAAATAATATTTTCATCTCTTCCTTCTTCAATGAAATATGGTTTTGGCAAAAATAAATCCGGCATAATTCCGAAAAGCTAATAACCAAGAATAAATTTCATTTCCCAAACGATTGTTTTGAAGGAAATTATTATTTAATGATTGATATATAAAACTATTGATTCGATGAATGTTAGGAATAAATTGATTGACCGAATGGAACAATAAGGCAATCAAAGCGAATGGAAAAAACATTATAACAAAATGAGAGAATTGAATCAATTGTTATAAATGTATGTAAGATATCGATTAATTTTTACGTGCTGACTTAAGAGCCTGGGATAAGCCCAATATTGAATGATTTGAATTCTTAATTGTTTTTTGGATAAAAATAAAACCTTTGATGAGTGGTGTCGAGCGCTGGCAGTGATGGCAGTATTGGTAGTGTTGGTAGTGTTGGCGTCGAATGGGAGTCGAGAATGAGAGCGCAAATGCCAGACCTGAGTGTAATTACGAATTGAATAGACAGTACTCCGCGGCTGACAAACGCTTAAAAGGCATTAGTTCTCATGGTTTGCAATATTGACATCAGACTCGTTCGTATCGACCAGTTCTAGTGATTCGACCGATTCGACTGATTTGTGATATACAGTACTCTTTCCTCGCAATTAATCAAAGAATTGGCGGCTTTTCTTCATATAACGTCTTATCAATCTATTGGCTAAACATTTGAACATTGATTGTCTCAATACGTCAATTGCTTTAGCGATTTGAATAAATTGTGATAAAACATATGTAAAGACTTTGTCGTAGCGATAAAAACCCGGTTTTAGACGAAAAACTTTCTAAACTCGAAGGTGTGGTCAGTCGTGATATACTAACTAAGACTAGAGTCGAGTGCCTCTGGAATGTCAAACCAGTTCTTCATCTGAGATAACAATCTTCTCGTTATTTAGAACTAATTGAAAGAAACTGTTCGTCAATTCAATCCGAGAATAGCTTAGGCGAGCGATCGGCTCCAGTGTCGGCCCCCGAGTCGGCTCCAGCACAGCATCAGTCGCTCGAACGGCACACCTCTCGCTCTCCGCAGTGTTCGCGATATCCTCTCCAGTCTATGCAAATCGACTCTTAAGTACTCCAAAGTACTCCTCACTTGTCAGTACTCTTCACTACTCCTAAGCCGGTTATAGCCTTTTATATACAGTATAAAAGTCACTCGACTTATACAGTCTTGAACTTGAAGTTCGAATCTCAAAGCGATCGTCAAATATAATAAATTACTACAAATAGACTAAAACCTGATTACGTGCTTTAGAGCCGGTTTTGGCCGGAGTTCTCGATTGCATACGTCGGCGACCATCACCTCATCACTCATTCTCGTAACCAAACTCTCGGCCACAAGTCGTGCCAATAGTTCGACCGATTAGTCGCAGCGATAGACTACTTGTCACTCGATTTTGAGCCCAAATTCAAATCGAAAAGTATTTTTGTTTCACATAATTGATTAGAAAAAGCAATTGTCTGTCATTCGAAAGCCTTGTTTCGAGTGTCGAAACGATTAAAGACCTAAATCTCGAATCATTTGATTTTGAAAAACTCGTAGATTTGGGTTCAAATCGCAGCGTATTATTGATTCGTCGGCTTTGAGAGCCCATTGATATGCCAATACAAACCAAACGCTACAGAATCAGACATCTGAGGCGACACGAGGTTCCGAATCTGCTCGAGATCTGCAGGAAAGAGGGCCGGCATATGGGCAGTGTCGACGAGGTCGGCACCTGGATGTCCGTCGACCCGACCGGCATTTTCGTCGCCGTCGATGAAGACGGTATGTATTCTACTCTACTATAATCTAGTTTTTAATTCACTATTTTGTGCTAATATAAACTTAGCTTGACTAATTTAAACTTTTAAGTATAAATCATAAAAATAAATGTCTCACTTACATGGTTATTTATGGCTTCAATGCATTAAATCATTTATATATTTTTATATTAATATAAATTTAACTGAATTGATCTATTTTTAGCTTTTGACTTTTATATCACCTATAAATTTACATTTATATTAAATGCGTTCAAACAAATATTTAATTTTACTTTAGTTTAATCAAGTTTTATCATTTTGTTTGTAAAGATTTTTTAATTAAATTTTATTTATTTGATAAATTTTAACAAGATTAAACTAGTTGCGATACTTTTGTTAGAATCCTTTCTTAAATTATTTAATTTAAGTTTTAATCTAAATGTTTGACTTAAGCACTAAAAAGAAGACATACAAACAGTTTGTTTTATTAAATTAAAAAAAAATTCTATTTTATTATATTTAAACATGTCTTTAATTTTGTTCAAGTACACGTAGTATATAAATGTCAGAATAAAGGAGCAAGCAATCAATTATTTGCTAGAACGAATAAATGAATAGAATGCATAGTATAACTAGTATGAATGGTTTAACTAAATAAATGGTAAACATTAATAATTTGTATGTTATTGTCTGAAAACGTCTATTACTTGTACTTAATGTGAATGTTGTTTGTATTGAATTTGTAACAAAACTGATGACTTGAGTTGTTGTAAATTTTTCAATTTGTTTAGCGATTCATAGCCTAAGCCCAAGTATGCCAATTGACTCGGTTTTGCTCGCATACCAGTGCTGGGATTTGCACCGAAGTGGCATTTGGGGATCAGATTGTTTATGTCATATTGAGAAGGGGTTTGCGCCTCAGCTATGAAACAGGCATTGAGTGAAACACTGAGAACATGAATGCACTGAACACTCAAACAATCGAACACTGACTAACACTAAAGTCAGTGTCAGAGCAATCGAAGCAATCAATTGATTGTCTTATACTTTGTCGCCAATCACTCTATGGCTCAATGAGACCACTGCTCACTACTCACTACTATCGGTTCGGTTCGGTTCGTGAGAAGTCGAACACAAGACTTGGGCCTATCTGTGCTCATGAACTTGAAATGCAATTTCGAATAAAAAGTAATACAAATTCTGGATTAAGATGTGTCAGACATGCGATTCATATAATTAGGTTATTCTATATGTGAGTAATTGAAATGTAATTCAAAGCAAGCATTTCGTTGACGAATAGAGCATTAATTATATTACAAACTATTGCTTAACTAAACTAATAAACCGTTTCGATGCCAACCCGCAGGCACTATACTGGGCAGCTGTGCCGGAATCCGCTTATCGCGAGCGCACGGCTATATTGGCATGTACATAATGGAGTCGAAGTACCGCAACCTGGGCATTGGCAAGCAAATCTGGAACCAGGCCATCCAGCACCTGGGTTCGCGCAACATCGGCCTGAGCGCAGTGCCCGACCTGTTCGAGCTGTACAGAGATAGGGCCGGATTCAAGTGCGTCGAGGCCTGGACTATCGACTTGTACCGACTGGACAAACCGCCGAAACTGTACGAATACCTGGGCGCAACCCACTCGGCCGAGTGCGCGTCGGGCGCGGACGAGCCGTCGATCTATGAGTTGGACATGACGTATGCCATGTCGGAGCGCTGCACTCTCGGCGTTTGCAGCAAATTGCGAACCGAACCCATCACTGAGAGCTTAATTCGTGAGTTAACTAAATACGATCGCAGACTTCACGCGTACGACAGGTCTAAGATAGTTAGCCTAACGGTGCGAGAGTCGCAGTGCCGGACCCGAGTCGCGCTGCTCGGCGACACAGTAGTCGGCTACGGGTGCATTAAGCCCAACCTACAGAACCTCTGGATGATAACCCCTCTATACGCCGACAACGAGTTCATAGCGCGACTGCTTATGTCCGACCTTCTCATGAGTCTGTCGGGCGGAGAGTTGGACAGAGGGGTAGTGCTGAAGACGCCGTCGAACAACAGTTCGGCCGTTAATTTGCTCAAAAAGCTAGGCTTCGAGAAGCAAGATTATTTTTTAAAGCGCCAGTACTCGAAGGCAATATTCTCAGTGCCCACGCATTGCATCTATGCTTTACATACCTCTGTCTTCTGCACCGAATGAGGCGATGAGACGATGCGTCAGCTCTTAACCAGTTCTTCCATTTCGTATTAAGATTATAGTTGATAGTTGTTATTAACATGTTGTTCAGAATTTGACCAATCACTAGAGTACCATGATCGTAGATCACCAAGATCGACGTAACTACCTAACTTAGTTATCGAGTTAGATATCAAGTTATATCAAGTTACAATAATAAGTCTAAATTTAATACTCCATTCGCTATCAATATGCTTGGGATTGACTAATACCTAAACGATTAACAAATGATTGCAAAATGAGAAGAAAGACTAAGAAAGTCATACGTTTCTGTCAGATTGCAGGTACATTTACCATGCAACATTTTGTAGAAACCCGAGCCATCTAATTAAAAGCTAATCTCGAATCTATATTTAGACTGTATAGATTACAATGCTGTATACGCTGTTTTACCATTCAACTTAATTAACGAAATTTTGCTTGATTAAAACTAAAAATATTCTGAAATAATAATTATTAATTAAACTTCTCATAACATCTAAACAAATTTGAAGATAAATAGTCAAAAAAGGCGAACAATGGTTTGCAAAACGGAAATCCCATTTATATACTGTATAGAATTGATTCATATTCTGTAACCATGTTATACACTAATCAATATTTTAAAAGTATAAACAAGTAAAAATGTTAAATTGATTTAAAAATCAATAGATAGAGAGCTCACAATATATTTATAATAATAATTATTATAAATAATATTATATAAAAGTTATTAAAAACAATTTCAAATCTGTAATACCTGTATAATTGAGTGGATATCAGGTTTTACTCTTCCATTTGCTAACAAAACCTTTTTTGTCATACATTCGCACATTTCAACTCAAATATTGTTATTAAATAACTTTAAATCGTTTGCTAATATCGTTAGACAATTATTTCTAATTAAAAGTTTCGAATTTAACTTTAAATTAACTTAATCTACACATTGCTATTCAAATTAATGTATAAAAACAATTTTCTCACATTTTCACAACAAATTTCGAAAACTGTATTCCGAAAAGAATTTTGAAACAAAAGATTTGAATTTTATATTTGTATTGAAAATAATGAAAGTTTCGAAACAAATCATTGCTCTCGAAATACTCACATAATTATTGACAAAAACCCCGAAATTTTTGTTTAAAGGTTTTAATTCTTTGTTCATTCAATGAACGCTATTATTAAAATAATAAAATTACAGTTTCTTAGAGCAAAAAACGTTGTATTAATTTAATTAATGTAATATAAAAAGTGTATATAATTTGAGTTAATTTTCGCGATTAAGTCGTTTGAGATTTTAGGTGAAGTTCATTGCAATTCGTTTCCACATATTTCGGTTCAAATCTAAGGCATTCAAAGATCACAATCTAGTGCTTCGTTTTTTCATTTGATTTCTTCTTTTTTCGCATTTCATATAATTTATTCATTATTTTTTTGATTAGATATTTGTGACTCTAATAACGGGATTACATAAAAAAGAGACATAGTTTAGGAAATTCTTCAAATACTTTGGATAAGACTATCTAAAAATAGAGATCACATTAATTCCAAAACTAATATAAATTCAAAATTTTAATCAATTAAGCCTCAAATTAATCAGCTAAATACTGGCAGTGTATTTTATAGTTTGGAATTTTCAAATTTAGATTATATTTCAGTTTTATTGATAGAATCTAAAATCTAATGGACTCGTTATCATTGTATTTATTATAGGAATGTAGTCTTAAAATATTTTTATCATTAAATTAACAAAATATCAATAGATAAATGTTTAAAAAAAACTTGCACTGAATAAAACATTGAAATATTTATTGAGCGATTAAAGTAAAAATACATTTTAAAATTTTCAGCAAATATTTTAGCTTTAAATTAGAATGTAGTTATTAAATATTAAAAATTGCTTGTTTATAAAATTTTATTTAATTATTTTAAATAGCAGAGTAAAAATTTAAATTGCTAAATTAAATTTTTGTTGCGCTATGTATTTATTAGGAAAACTAGCATGCTTACTGTTATTTTCAATTTTTGCGATAAACTGGGAAAAAGTCGATTTGAATAAAATTAGTTTAATGTTCGAAACGCTAATCAGAGGATCCGAACGAATCGGTGCGAAATGCGTGACATTCCGACTCCTAATTGCCATTCAATATACGGCTAAATAATTGCTCGAAAACCTGCTATAAAGTCAATGTCAAGGCTAGTCTATCGGAGCTCATCATTCGTGCCAATGCTGGCCACACCTCTCGGCCAACACAGCGAGCACTTCGAGCGCATCGAACACATGAACACATAAGCACTGCATTAGTGGTGCAGTACTGTACACGAGTCGAGTCCTTCAGTTCGTGTATTTCCGTTGAAAACAAATCGATTTTTCGATACACATCTCAAATGATTGAAATTATTATTTTAATGGCAATACAGTCGACAAAAATTGATTTATTTCTATTCCAACCTATTATTCGAAAAGCGAACCAATTAGACGACACTTCACTGCTCGCCAGTTCTTACACTGTTCTAAGGTATAGGTACAATAGATCTAGAAATACACAATTATGCATGGTACTTATTTATTTATTGCATTTTCGAGTTGAAAACTACTAAAAATTAATGCATTGAACGAAATATACAGTCGGTGGAATTTAAGAAAATTGATGTTAAACCCAATTTTCTCGGGAACTACTGGACCGATTTTAGAAATTTTCAATTCAGACTCTTTAGAATCAACCCCCGCATCTTCGGTATGAAGGAAATTTTAAAATAAGTTTTACTTTTCAAATAGCAGCGAAACATAGTTTTTAGATTTTTGGAAATATCAAATTTGCTAATAGAAAATTTTTTAATTTTATTAATTTTCTTCATTTTAAAGTTTATATTCATTAATTTTTAATTAAGATGTTAAGATTACATCAGCAATTTTATAGTTATTTGATATAAATTTATTAAAATAATCTGCTACAAGTTTTGCACTGTATATTAAATTTTGTTATGTATTCTCAATATATTGCATTTATAGCTGTCATTTAAAAAATACAAAGCATTTTAAAATTCCATCCATAGCACGAAAACGGGAGATTATCCTGAATATTTCTAATTGATAATCTTCGAAAATAGAAATGCAATGAACAAAAATTCTACCTATTAATAAGTTTGATATTTTCAAAAATCTAAAAACTATGTTTTGCTGCTATTTGAAAAGTAAAAGTTATTTTAAAATTTCCTTCATACCGAAGATGCGGGGGTTGATTCTAATAAATCTGAATTGAAAATTTCTAAAATCGGTCCAGCAGTTGCCGAGAAAATCGGGTTAAACATCAATTTTCTTAAATTCCACCGACTGTATATTCTTATGCTATACCAGCAGTTGTACGCATTGCTGCAGTTCTGTCACTAATGTTGTTAAATAACATGCAATTTATTTCTGGGACAAAGTTTCATTGAAAGATTAGAGTTGAGCATGTAATTTTTAATGTGTAATGCTGAAAGTTAGCAATAGATGCGTCGGTCGATAGTCCTCGGGTTTCCGACGAGACGACACCCGAAGACATTCGAAATTCGAAATAAATTCAATTTTAACACAAAATACAAACTCGAGTCTCGAATACAACTATATTTTGGTACATGCCACCGACAACAATTATAAAAGGCCTCTTTACATATGCTATGCTTAGCGTTGTTAGTAATAAAAGTTTTATTTAAAAAAATTTTAACTTGCTAGTTTTTATCAATTTGCTAAGAATAATACTAATTCTTATTCCAGAAATAGTGACTATAAAAAATAACAAAACTAGTGTTAAATTCATTTATTTCTGAATTTTATATTTAATATTAAATTAAATTTTTAAATACAGTAGAAGATAGCCAAAATTAATTAAAAGTTGCATTTCAATTTTTTTTAGTCAAATCTAAGTCACTTTACTTTTAGTTAATTCACTTTTAAATGACTTTACACTCAAAACCAATGTTTAATAATTGATTTAAAATATAGTATTTCTTTGTTTAGATTTTGTCAGAGTAAACAAAATTGACAATTTACAAAAATAGTGAAAATTAGCAAAAAATGGCAAAATTGCCTAACTTTGCATGCTTATAACTTTGGATTTAGCAATCCGAATTTCATGATTTTGGTCGTAAATTAAACTTCAGTTTCTTCTTAACAAAGAGTTTTACGAAATATATTTTGTATCTATTTATCGTTTATTCAGGAGATATGGGGTCAGCAAACCTTCCGAAATTTTGTAGATAGTGACCTTTGACTTTACACATTTTAATTCAATAATAAACTAGGTCGATGGATGCTTTAATTGATATATGTAGCAATTAATTACCTTGAGCAGTTTTTGAGCAATTTAAAATACGCCGCCGACAACAATTATAAAAGACCTCCTTAGCTTGTAATCAATTAAATATTAAATCACCAAGGTCGCTAACGCAAATGGCATTATTTTGTCAACAAATAAAAATAAAATAGTCTAGTTAAAATATCAGGTCTGAACAATAAAAAGCAAAAAAGTTATTTAGCTAGATATAGAAGGGTTTGCAAATCACATATCCACAGGCTAACTTAAACTAGCTAGATAAATTATTCAAATGTATTCTTTATAGAGGAAAGATCAATGTTTAATTTGGTATATTAAACATACAAATCGAATGGTAAATTCCAAAAATATATGCTTGTAAAGTTTGCCAATTTTTCATTATTTTAGTATTTTCGATATTTTTGGTCAACTTTAGCCGATTGCTAAACTCTCATCTGTTTCAACTCTCCAATATTTTGTTATCCATGACCTTTGACCTAAAAATTATTTATGCAAATAAAATTGTCTTAAATGGATCTTAAGAATAGTTTTTATTTTATTTAAAAATCTTAAGCCGTTTTCGAATGGTAGCAAAACTTTTTTGCTTTTTTTTTGTTCACACCTGATATATAATTATCTCAGCATTAATATCAGAAATGTCAAGATGCGACAAGACAAAAATTATAAATTGCATAAGTAGGAAAATTTTATTTAATTATTTTGATATGAATATTTTAATTGCAATAACAATATAATTAACAATGCAATTTTATTTATTTATCATTGATAATAGAATTCAAATTCCATATAAAAGTAACATTTGTCATTTTTTTTAATTAAGAAAATAGGACATGCCTATTAAGCCGAGCTGTAATTTCGACCGCTTTTCAGCAGGCCAGAATGTGTTGTTACCAAGATGAATTGGCTAGACACACGTGTGTTTCGTCCACTTTTCAGTTGGACATTATCAATAGCCATGATGAATTTTATGCACCGAAATGAATCGGCAAACGCTAATTTCTTTTTTCACTTTAGCTAGATCAATTTTTTATAGCTTTTTATTTGTTTTTAAAAAAAATTTTAGTTATTAATTTACTTAATTATTATTTGGTTTTTTATATTTTTGAAATAAAATTACTATGTTTGTAATCTTTTATATTAATTAGCTAGCTATTTATATATTTTTTAATAGTTATTTAGTTCTATATTTTAAAATAGTTTTTTATGTATAAATATTTTAAGCATTTCTGTTTTAACTAGATTAGTTATTAGCTGTATTAGTGCTAGTTAATTTAGTTTTATAGTTAATTTTATTCGGTTTTATCCGGATTTTATTTTGCTAGCAAAGAGTGAGTAATACACAGTATCAGGTTGCTTTTATAAACAAAACGATTGCAGTTTTTACACTGCATAATTTCGCTTTTGCATTGTAAAATGCATATTGCGTTTGCCGATTCATTTCGGTGCATAAAATTCATCATGGCTATTGAAATGTCCAACTGAAAAGTGGACGAAACACACGTGTGTCTAGCCAATTCATCTTGGTAACAACACATTCTGGCCTGCTGAAAAGCGGTCGAAATTACAGCTCGGCTTAATAGGCATGTCCTATTTTCTTACCGGTAATTAAAATTTAATCAACCTTGCTGACAATAATACGTAAGTTTTTATTCTTACAAACTGTTTAAAACTTTTAAGTCACTTCTGACACTAATCTAAAGCTTAACATAATTTTAAAAACTTAATAAAACGATTAAAATTAATTAGGAATATAATGCTGTATTTATTATTACGTTAAAGTTAACTAATTAGAACTTGTTAAAAATCATATTCTCGTAACTAAAATATTATGAATGTTATGAAATTTTGCACTTTTTCTACGTTTTGTTATCGATTCGAGTGAATAGAACCGAAATGCGATTAAAGCATTCAAGTGGTAACGCATTTAAGTCCTTATCTCTGTTTGAGTCCCAAAACTCGTCGACTTCTCTATAAAATGACATCATTTCCGAATCAATCGGAACGACTGAAACAAAACAATAAAATTTCAAAATTAAGACAAAATTATATAAAAACAATGTTTTGGCCAAAACCTGGAGACTTGTGAGGAGTGGCTAATGTGAGGATCAAATCAATTCGATTCAGATGTGGCCTCAGTTCGGGTGAAGTCAATGCGGATCTGATTATTAGACCGCCCTTTGAGAGCAAATTTATATACAATTGTAAGTTAATAATTGGATAAATGGGTTAAACTAAACACATATTCGAGCAAAACATTTGTTAAAACATCAAAACAAGCGCTGAATATATGCTTTGCGTCGCAACTGATCTGTGGTTTTGAACAGACATTTCAAAACAAATTCAAATTTAAGGCCAAATATCGGCTCAAAAATACCTGAATTTTATTTCCCGTAAAAAATGATTCAATTTTTGATTTAATGCTAAAACTGTCGAAATATTTGAAATTAGTATTAAATAATTAATTAAACGAATTATAAAATTAAAATAACCTTTCAGTTTAAATTCAATTTTAGCCATTGTTTTCAAGTGAATCACATGTATTAATAATCAGTTTAAATTTAAACACATTTATAAATAAATACACGTGTTTTGCATTGCATAACCAATAACATAAAGTACGTCACTTTTGAAGGCATAAACAAAATCAAACATTTAAAGAGCGATTGCATGTGATCTGACATTTCCTTCACATTCAAACTCAAAAATATATTATAGTTATTGTATCAAGTTTATTTATCTCAAAAATCAAACTTTAATCCTATTAATGGGTCGGGTTAAAAAAGGTGATGACCTTCGGGTCTCACTTCTCAAACATAGATCCCTCGAGTACTGCAAAAAGTCAGTCGAGACCTGTATTTCGCAGAAAACGGTTTAATTTTAAATATTTTTTTCATTTCCCAAATCATTATTAGAATGAAATCTTTCAAAGATTTGGATCAATTTATTGCGAATATTAGCCGAACTATAGAGCGTCTGCGGGCACAGGACGAGGAGGAGGACGAGCGCACCAATACCTCATTAATAGAGTAAGGCATTCAAAGCCACCACTGCTTCACTGCAGACCTGTTTAACTGCAGACAAATCCTCCGATTTATAGAACAATATATTGTTTTCGTACGAAATGACAGCGA
>JAQIXC010001843.1:0-12836 GCA_034697605.1 Metabelba pulverosa
CGTATGCCATGTGTTGTAGTTCGGTGGCTCTCTAACACCTTCGCCGTAACTGGACTTCGCACATAGCACATTTATAATCAATGGCCAAATACGGGAATACAGTATTAATAAAAATAGCGAATACGACATACAGTATTAAAAGAAATTGCGGGTACGACATATCGATGAATATCTAGGGAACCGCTTAACCGATTTTAGAAATTTTTAATTCAAATCATCCAGAATCTTGCCCCAAACTTTCCACCAATAGAATTTATAATTCGTTTAAAACTTTTAAGATTATCTCAGAAAAACATTTTTACAGAATATAATTTTCAAAATTTTAAATACATTGTTTTCTATATGAAATAGCAAAGATTATTTAAAAACCAACATGAATTAATAAAATACATCTCCCAAGCTTTACATCAAAGGAATTGTTAATATCTGCTACATTTTTTAAATACTATTACAATTGTTTCAGAAAATCGTTTTATAACTCCAATAATTTTAATTATATAAAGTTTTTATTTTTAGCATTTTACGTTTTAATATTATATATAAGTAAGGCCAACACATTTTCCTGAATTAATTTTTGTTCACATTTTGCGATAAATATCTCTCATATGAAAAACTAGTTTGGCAGGTTTTCTATGCTTGCACTGTAGTGTAACTTTGGGTATTGACAATTTGATTTACACTCTAAACAATAATGCACATAATCCAGGTTCAATGTCAACAGATAAAGTTAGGCTACTGTGAGAGCATAGAAAACTTGCCAAACTAGTTTTTCATATGAGAGATATTTATCGCAAAATAAGAACAAAAAGTTAATTTAGGAAAATGTGTTGGCCCTATATATAAGTTATATATAACGCATAAATATTGTAAGAAACTTATACATTTAATTGTTTTATAATAGTTTTTACATAATATTTGCTGTTTTATTAACATAGCAAAGTATTTAAAAATATGCCAATATTATTCTTTAATAATGTTTTTCTGAAATAATTATAAAAGCTTTGAACGTATTAAAAATTCCTTTGGTGGTATGTTTGGGGGCAAGATTCTGGATCATTTGAATCAAAAATTTTTAAAATCGGTTAAGCGGTTCCCGATATATTCATCGATATGTCGTACCCGCAATTTCTTATAATACTGTATGAATGAATATCTAGTTAAGCGTTTAACCTATCTTCGAAATTTTTAAATTTAATAATCCAAAATTGTAATTATAGAATATAATGTACACAAATTATAAATATATTGTTTATTAATACCTTTGATTGTTAACAAAGAAAAGGTATATATAATTTCACCTCTGACCCACCCCACCCCTAATATAAGGTGATATTATAAATAATTTTATAAAATAAAATAATAATTGAATAATTGTATCACAAGTTTTGCAAAAAATATTTAATCAAATTTAATTATATGCAACGTCATAAACTACAATGTAATAATAAAGTGATAAGAAAAGAAATTTTTTAAATTAACATAACTGTAAATAAATGCATAAATTTGTTTACAATTAATTAAACTAAAATCTAAGTAGCAATTGAAATACGATTCCCTATGAAACATTTTACAAACTTTATACAATTATTTTCGCTAAAACTATCATTTGCATGTACTACCCACTAAACATAATGGATTTCTATCCATTTGCTATATAAACATAATTATATTGTAAATAACAAACTTCTATGATTAATAGTCATAAAACGATAAATGTACCTGCTGCTTTTTACTTCATTTAATTATCTATAATTGTTTATGCGCAATTAATTTTTTCCCGTTTTTACATTAATATAATGACTTTTTATATTGCTTAATTACTGCAGTAATGTTATAGTGTAAAGCTGTATAATATTATAAATTTATTTATATGACAATATTATCCACTTTGCATTTATAACATTGATTATTCAAAATTAGATTACCGTAACTTTGATGATATCTTTAATTTAATAATTTTTGTATAACTATAATTTTCCTTGCTAATAGTAAATCCAAATTTTGTTCGGAAAGCAGTTCAGATTTAAAATAACTATATATTATTTAATTATTTAAATAAAATTTAAATTAAACTATATTATAATTAATGATTATTTACTAAATAATGATTTATCAAGTTATATTTTTAAACTGAGCAACTATACATTGATAGTTACATATACTAAAATAACTTTAACTTTGAGTAAATTCAATAATAAATATATTATGGAATATTGTATTTTTTAATTTGGGATAAATAATATCCTGTTTTTATTATTTACTTTAACGTAAACTATTTGAAATGATGGAAATAAATTATAAATAAAATTAATTTTAAAATAAATAATGCAACAATATTATATAATATTAATTATATTTGTGACATATTAATAAATAAAAAATTTTACTCAACATCGTTTATAATAATGTTGACAAAATTATCAGTTTACTTTTTATAATTATTGTACAGCGCAAGCACAGAAATATAAACTCATAATTATAGATTGGATAAGATTAATTTCTCCAGATTAGATAAAAAAAATCTCTAAAAATTTTACTCAAAAACTTTTAAATAATATATAAAAGATTTAAGTAACCCTGTATATGAGTTTAATACAAAATAATTTATTTAGCCTACACTTTATTAATAACTTTATTTGTGACTAACAAATAAAACCAATTCAAATAATATGCAAACTTAGCATTAATTAGTAATCCGAAACAAATAATAAAGTACAAAATATTAACTATTAGTAGACCTTTAATATAATATTTAAAACCGATTATCTTATTCTTTCAACTTATTGGTGCTAGTTGCAATGATTAAAAATGAATCTGCCTAGAAGTAGTATTATATGCGCCAATTTTGATTTTGATTTAATAATGTCCGATCTATACTCATAAGTTATAAACATCTTTTAGTTGTGAAAACTTTTAAAATATTTGACAAATTTTCTATACTTATTGTCTCTATAAGTAATATATAAATTACGTTAGATCGTTCACATTTATAAACTACTTTTATTTATGTACAGATTTCACACCAATATTGGTCTAAAAATCTGCAACTCTACATTATCTGCTGTGTTAGGTATACTTTATATTAATCAATATATAAATTGTAGAACCTACTTACTGTAAATAATTAGCTTTATATGAAATTAATAATACTTAAATTAAATTTTTATTTTATGTGAAAATGACTATATAATAATAATAAAAGTTTGATTTCAAAACAAAATATTAAATATTCTGAACATTAATAATTAGAATAATTAATTAGAAAATATTTACAAAGAAATACCAGAACAAAAAAGTAGTAAAATTAAAACGATAATTTGTAAAATATTGAGAAAAAAATAAATAGCATTATTGTTTTCCGCCAATCGCGCTGCAAAGTACGGTGCCGTTTGGGAAAAACAACTCATGAATAATAAGATGAATTTTGTATTAAAATTAAAATTCGCGCATAAAAATACTATTTTTTACTAAAATGCCCATAAATATCTACTACAGTAAACAGTAAACTGTATGATTTTAAATCACTGACAATAAATTTGCATTAATTTTAGTATATTTATAAATTAAAATATTACTAATCAGCAAAATTAAAATAATTTATTATTAATAATTGATATATTATTATATTACAGGGTTGAAAAATGGCATTATTTATTAATAAACAGTGTTTTTAGTGATTTTTTTGCAAAATCAGAGATCGATACAATATAAGCGTCAATGTTATAAATTAGCCACATTATTATTTAATATTTATATTACGTATAGAATTTTAATACGTTGTATAATTAAAATTATAAACATTTTAAATTCATTGATTTTAAACTGTAATTATAATTTAATATTTATTATATTAATGTAAACGTAAGTTATTTATTAAAAGTGGCAAGACTTATACCAACCCACTGTTACTTGAAGTTATACTTTATATTAAAAATATCTTTTTTAAAAATTTTATATAAATAAACTGTTTATAAATTTAACAATATAATTATATATTAATCACATATGTAAATAAATTAAGATCATAACATATTTATTAATCGATTAATATTTTGCAAAGATTAGACATGCATGTGTTAGCATGTTTATAAAAAAAACTAGAATGATACTTGATGATTGCGTTGATTTTTGAAAGATTTTTAAGTTAAATTAGATGGATGCCACAATAATGAATTATTAATGATACTTACAATGAGTTATTAGAAATAAAAGTATACTTATGCCCTTTATGAAAAATGATTTTGGTATAATATGTATAATAATCTAATCATGGTTTATAATAATTAACACTAATTGTATTGTAAATATTTACATGAAATAATAATTATTATTATTCAAATATAATTACATAATATTTTGGTTAGCTTAATAAGGCTCGTTTCTAAATACAATATAAAATATATAGTACATTTATATTTAATATCAAACAGAATATCGTCCGCGTACTTAATAATAATAATTTGAGAGCTAATTTATGATTAATTTATACATTATATTATATTGGTTTGTATTTAATCATAATGCATTTATTTACAACATGAATGTAATATTTTTCAACTATTTAATTATATACATCATTATAATCGTTTATAATTATGAAATTATTCTTTTATTACAATAGAAGTTAATCAATATAACATGGTTATATACGCGCATACATTGTCTTATAGCACTAGGAAGCAATATGCCGCAATTGTTTAGCTAAATAAAACACTTTACAGTAAAAATTTTAAAAAATACATGCCGTATAAGTAAAAATAATAATATAAAAATAAAAAATGGTATTTTTTCGACAATCTTCAATAAAAAAATATACCATATACAATAAATTCAATAATTAAACTTGTTAAAATTTACAGTTTATAATTAACAAAACAATGATGTACCGGAGCAAAAACTTGGTTTATACGTGTGCTCTTAAACAACGGCGCCGAGCGCTTTTTATTAATATATATTGACAACGTTATTGATAAATACATAATAAAAGTTAGAGTGAAAATATCGAAATAGTAAATAATCTTACATATATAATGTTTTTAAATTTCATTATTTTATAAATTGTTTGAACGGGTTGATTCAGACGAGTCGGGTAAAAAAGTACGTCGATATGCACTGCAGAGCAACAAAAACTCCCGGCCATTTGCGAACCACTGCAGCCGCACTGCTGGCGCTATGTTTGCCGCTATAGCCTTTCGCGTAGATCGTCGCGCAAACTGTACACAAAAGTTTATATTAAGTTTATTTGTATTGTTTTTATTTACACATTATTAGTGAAATTGGACATAAGTTATATCCAATTTATAGAAATTTAAACATGCTCAACCTAAAAAAAGCTAATGAGAATATGTTCATTTTTGATTGTAATGGACAAATTCATTCTATTATTAAATAAATACATTTTTACACAATTATTTTTATTTTACTTGATAAACCTAAATAATCATTTTAGTAAAAAATGTTTGCTATATATAAAGTCACAAAGTGAATTGTTTTTAAACCCTTTGACGCAATATGAGCGCCGATAGTTAGCGGCGGTAGTTTGTAGTGCTTGTACGATTTGTTGCATATTTTCCGTAAAGTATTAGAGAGTATTGCCGGCCATAGCGCCGATATAGCGATCAAATAGTTAGTTGAGTCTATCTGTGCACTCACCGGTGCGCACATTACTCTCCGCCGACAATATGTACGTCTTTATTGAATGGAATAAATTTTAATGTTTTTATAATAATTATAAATTGAGCGCTATGTTAATTTGATAAAATAAAATAACAATTATTAAATAAATAAATAAATATAAAATATAATTTAATTAATAATTTATTTTCATAAAATTATTTTTATTGAGCGATGAACTGTATATAATTAATGTCCCATTGAAAAAATTTTAAAACACATCTACACATCAGAATAATTTGTAATAATAAATTATGAAATAACTTTTGTATTTATAAAAATATTAAACTTGAAAAATGTTAATAATAAACGTACAATATAAACTGCAAAAATTTTTCATTTTGCAGCACAATATTATGTTAAATTATATTTTATGTAATATTGGATTAATTATGGACATATAATTTAAATTTTTTGTATCTTAATGGAAACAAATATATTTTCCACTTTTAAAAACTGTATTTAATAATTCATTGTAATTCTTATTTAGTGAGATGTATGTAGCATATATAGTTGGATCCTTATATTATCAAAATAAATAAATTTGTAATTTTATATTTTGTATTAATTAAGACCTTAATTAGGATCATCAGAATTGTTAAAAACTGTGCAGTAGCTATACAGTAGAGACCAGCGATGTGCACTTTTATGCACTACTGATCGTTATGACCATTTAAATCAATTGAGTTTAGATTGTAATTATATATAAAATATTTTTTATATTAATGAAATTTTTAAAGTATGCTTATATATATTAAAATTAGGCTCATAGAAGATACTTTACTATATTTTATATATTAATAGTATATAGTGTATTTAAAAAATTAATTTAATACAACTAAAAATTTTGCTATATATTAATGCAATAAATTCATCAAATAAACAATATGTATAAAAGCATGTATGTAAATAAATTAAAAACATACTATATTTATACATAAATTACATGTTTGCCTATGTATGTATTTGAAACACATCGACTCGATTGATAGCTTAATGTTAAATGGAAATTGCGTTAATCAAATTGGATATTAATTATTAATAGTATGATAAACGCATGCTGCAGCAGCCATAGTTTCAATTGTATTAACGAAAATAAAAGTTGTTTTAGTAAACGTTTAATTAAGCCATTTATTAATAATTTATATAAAGTTAAATTATTATTAAAGTTAGATTATATTTTTAAAATTAGCAATAATATATTAAATGGTTTTATCTACTAAAATAACTGACTCTGATTAAATTCAATAATAAATATATTATGGAATATTGTATTTTTTAATAGGTGGGGGAGAGTAATAGGAAGTTATTATTTTCTTTAATGTAAACTTTATGAAATGACAGAAATAAATTTAAATTAAATTTTTATATATTTAATACTATAACCAAAATTAATTTTAAAATAAATAGTGCAACAATATTGTAACAATATTATATGATATTATTTATATATGTAGTCGACAGGATTTTTTGAGTTTGAGTCGACGTTCAGCCTTTTACGCGTTAGCCCTGATTTTAGAGGTCACCTCGTGTTAAGCGCTGACGAGTCCCTCTGTATATAAGTAAGTCGCCACACACCGAGTATGCAGTAGTCGTGGAGTAGTAGTTGTGTTGCGAGCCTCCGTGTCGGTCGACTCTCTCGTTCTCTCTTTTAATGTAAACCTATAACTCGTGCTTTTATTCATTTGTAACATAAGTCTTAATAAAGTGTTTTTAACGAAAAAGTGTTTTATTAATCTTATCGTGACAGTCGCGAATAAGCAAGTTATCGCGACGTCCCGAAATAGTGAACCTGTCGTGACAACCCCAAGTTTCTGACCTGTCACGAATCGCCAGCTAGCGCGATAGACCTGGTTTTTTGGTTCTACTATATATAATACAGACATTTTTATAAATACAAAAATTTTACTCAACATCGTTTATAATAATGTTGTCAAATAATCAGCCCTATTTTTATAATTATTGTACAGTGCAAGCACAGAAATGTCAACTTATAATTTATGGACAGCTCTTAATTGTGGAAACTCTTAAAATATTTGACAGATTCTCTATACTTATTATTCTATACAAGTAATATATAAATTAAGTTAAATCTTACACATTTTTAAACTACTCTTATTTATGTACAAATTTAACACCAATTTTGGTCAAAAAAACCTGCAATACTAGATTATCTGCTATGTTAAATATACTTTATATTAATCAATATAACATTATAAATTGTACAACCTACTTATTGTAAATAATTAGTTTTTTATTAAATTTACTTATTGCGAAAATAACTATATAAAATAAAAGTTTAATTTTAAAACAAAATATTAAATGTTTTAAACATTAATAGCCAGAATAATTGATTGCGCTTATATTGTAAGTGGGTGGGGTGGGTGGGTGGGGTAAGAGGTAAAATTATATATACCTTTTCTTTGTTAACAATCAAATGTATTAAAAATTCATGCTATTAAAATTAACTAAAATAATTGTTATAACAGAACAATGGCCACAGTGGCTTGTTATTATACGAAAGCATTTTTCTCTACTTGGCCATGCTAATTTTGCCGACATGAATAAAGTTTTATTACTAGTTTGTAAAGATTTTGTTTTATTTACAACTGTAACACTTTAAAAGTTATTTATTTATATATTGTTAAAATTTTATATAATATTATTTGGGCGAAAAACGCCGGAACATTATATGTTGAATTATTTAATTTATTCAGTTATCCTGATTAATAGTAACCTATTTTCCAATATTTTTGCTTGTAAGTATTTTAATCAGTTACAATTATTACAAATTATATTAATGTAATAAAAAACATCGGAAAAATTTATGAAACTTATTTGAAAGTTATAATCAAATATATTGATGAAATGTTTCTTAAAATTATGTTGAGTGTTATTTAAATTATTTAGTTTACTCTGCTCGATTTCTATTATTAATTGATGGATTTATTTAACCTGTGAATATAACTTATAATTTATACTAAATAAATTATTTAAATTATTATAAAATGCACTAATTATGTAAGTATGTTTACATCATGTTTATAAAATTATAAATAACAGATGAGTTACAACTCTCTATAATAAAAATCAATTATACACAATTAACTACATTATCCAATGCGCTAAAAGTTACAGTTTAAAATAACGGAGCGTAAAGTTTACACAGCAATTCGATTGCGGGCGATAGCACATTACTGCACCCGCCGAGCGACATCAACTCCCGGCGCTTATGCTGGCGTTGCGTTAAGCGTACGGTCGGACAACATTCCGCTAATAATGTCGAGCCGTGTGCAGCGCCGGCACAGTTGCGTAAACGCGCGCTCACACACACAAGACAAGCGCCGTCGTCTCGCGGCATTGCGCGCCCAATTGCCAATAGCTTTCCGGTTGGGGCCGGGGGTTAACGCCGACAAATAGAACAATTATTGCCTCTTTAGTTAATCTTCGGGCGTCGCTTACTTCTACCGTCATAGACGTAGATTATGGCGCAAACTGTATGCAAAAATTGATATTATGTTTAATTATATTTTTTTCAACACATAATTAGTGGATTAATACACATTATTTAATTTTATAGAGATAATTTAAACTAACACAACAAAAATTAAACGATTGAAATGTTGTATATATATATTCTGTTTATGTAGTAGCCTTAATTAACCATAGTTTAGTATTCTTAGCTCAGTTAGTTTAGTAGCTGAGATTATTATCTTGCTAGTAAAAACTTATTTTTATTTATAAATTTAACATATAGTGAATTGATTTTAATACTGGTAGAATTAGTAACCATTGCCATTAGGTTATTGAAAAAAAATCATATAGTCTCAATTAATATTTACCAAAAACATAATTATAAAAGAAATTCAAGTTATTAAAATTAACTAAATAAGTCGTATGGTATGTAATTTAGTGATGATGTAGCTCAGCTTACGCCAATCAAACTTGTCAATCAAAGGTATTTTATTTTTATACCATTTTATGCATATCATTACAGTTTTTATATTACATTTATTTTTGCTTTTTTACTTGTTTAGAAAATACCTTATAAGTTATAACAAATTAATGTAAAATTTTTCAAATTGCATTTTAAATTAATTCTCTAAAGTTATGTTTGTTTTTATTTATTTTAGGCAAAATAACAATTAAATTATTATTTTCATCAAGATTATGCTTATCGCATTGGTAATGGGCGTTTCACGCTATAATGTTCAATGCAAGTGTTTACCTCAGCTATACTTAAATTATTATTATGTGCTAACGGGATTAATGTGAGCGACAATGTAATTGATTGGACACGTAATAAATTAATATTTATATTATGCACGCAGTTTTTATATGTTAATAACATTATGAACATTGTAAATCCATTAACTGTAGATATAAATTTTTCAGTATTATAAAAAATGTAAGTTATTAAAATTTACTAAAATAATTGTCTGGTATAACGTTTAATAAAAATGTTATGTTTAGCTTCTAAGATTTTAAAGTTTAAATCAAACATGTTTTTACTTAGTTTCATACAATTTTATGCATATACTTACAGTTTTTATATTAGAGTAATGTTTGCTTTTTTACTTGTTTTTGGGGAAAACTGAAATATATAATTGTAAATTTTATCAAATTGAATTTTAGGTTAATTATACAATGACATATTTGTGTTAATTTATTTAATTATAAAACATACAATCGATTATTGTAATCAATATTATGTTTATCGCACCAACGAGGGCATTCAAATACGTGTAAAACTTCTGCTGTGGAATTTAACAAAAATATGCAAGTGCAGAAATTTCTACGCTGTGTATATTGATACTGTATGTAAGTATAAATTGGCCACATAAATATATAATATTATATTACGTTCAGAATTTTAATACCCAGTATAATTAAAATTATAAACATTGCAAATCCATTAACTTTAAACTGTAATTATGATTATAATATTAAATCTATTAATGTAAATGTTATTTATTTATAAAAATTGGTGTGATTTACACATACACACTGTTACTAGAAGTTATATTTTATATTAAAAATCTTTTTAATAGCTTTGATGGCTGTAAGCAAAGAAAAGGTATATATAATTTCACCTCTATGAGCTTATGAGCGTATTGCCGGCCATAGCGCCGATATAGCAATCAAGTAGTTCGTTGAGTCTATCGGTGCACTCACCGGTGCGCACATTACTTGCCGCCGACAATATGTACGTTTTTATCGAATATAATAAATTAAAATGTTTAAAATTGTAATAATTATAAATTATGCGCTATGTGAATTTGATAAAATAAAAAAATAATTATTAACTAAATAAATAAATTAAAAATATAATTTAATTAATAGTTTGTTTTTATAAAGTTTTTTTTATTGAGCGATGATCTGTATATAATTAATGTCCCATACTAAAATTTGTTAAACACTACAACACATCATAATAATTTATAATAAACGCATGCTACAGAGGCTATAGTTTAAATTGCATGTATAGAAATAAAAGTTGTTTTCGTAAACATTTAATTAACCCATTAGTTACTGATTTATATAAAGTTAAATTCTTACATTCCTATTGATATAGTAGAATAATTTTTGAAATTATGTCATGTTTGAATGTCAAATCTTCAACTAATCACTAAAATTGCAATTAGACTATTTAAATAATTAAATAAAAATTAATTTAAATATATGCTAATTAATTAACGGCAATTAAATTATTTTGCTTGCAATCAAATATAAAATTAATTTTTAAAAGAAATTATATAAATTGTACTGAACAGATTAATGCTATTATATGCCATTTATAATAAATTTATTAAATTTCAATTAACATAAGATAAATTTAAAATATATTATACAGTTTGCCCAAACAATTTAACATTTTCTAATAAATTAAATATTATTTGCTTCTTCGAATATGTGTGTCTTTATTGGCTAGAATACACGGCAATATTATAGAATTAAAAATTTGCATGATACAAATAACAATTCTTAATTAATAAATAAATATTATAAAATTTTAAAAATAAAATAATTTATTAAAATAATATTTAGCTCAAATATGACAATGATGTTAGCTACGCTTAATCATTAAAACGCAACATATCGCAATTGTTAAATTAAATAATATCCCAAAATTAGAAACGTTATAAAATTCACGTTATTAAATAAAATTATAAATAACCCAGGAGTTAAATATTTCCAATAATAAAAATCCATTATAAACAATTAACTCCATTATCCAATGCGCTAAAAGTTACAGTTTAAAATAAGCAAAACTGGAACGTATTGCTGCGCAACGCGATTACATGGCGATTGTAATACTGCACACGCCGAGAGACATCAACTCCTGGCGCTTATGCTGCCGCTGCGTAATGCGTACGGTCGGCCAACATTCCGCTAATTGTGTCGAGTCGTGTGCAGCGCCGGCATCGTTGCATAAACGCGCGCTCATACACTAGACAAGCGCCGTCGTCTCGCGGCATTGCTCGTCCGATTGCCTTTTGCTTTCCGGGTGGGGCCGGGCGTTAACGCCGACAAATAAAACAATTTATCGCCGCATAGGCTAACCTTCAGGCGTCGCTCATCTCTACAGCCCTAGACGTAGATTATTGCGCAAACTGTAAGCAGAAATTGATATTATGCTTAATTATATATTTTTTTCAACACATAATTAGTGGAATAACACTAATTGCAATAATAATCTTTTACCATTCAGTAGTTTTCGAACAATTTAAATATTAAATTTATTGCTAAATTATTACAGAAATTTATGCTTATATTATTAAACATATTTTTAATTTTAAATTATACAGATTATTTTCTTCAATCTAGATTTGCAAATTCTATGTAGAATTGAAACGATTCTTAGACTATATAGCAAATCATATAACATGTTAACTCTATGACAACGCCGGCAGAAATATCCTGCTATTTAAGCTGAGAGTTTTTATAATGTTTTCTAATAGGGCGTTCAGATGAATCAGGCGGTTTGGATTCTTGAATTGCGCATAGAACGGCTGATAATAATTTAATGAAGTAAATGAGCACTTTGTACATTAACATCGGGAAAAATTTTCTACATATGAGTTCATTAGGTCAAAGGTCACTAGATACAAAATAATGGATGATTTGCAAACCCCATATCTCTTGGCTAAACGATAATAGAT
>JAQIXC010001844.1:0-12834 GCA_034697605.1 Metabelba pulverosa
GCCTGTGCGAACGCCTGTGCGAATGCCAGTGCCATACCGCTGCTAATGGCAGTGCCGGTGTCAGAGACACGGCTGGACCAGAACGCAAAGGCTTTGTTTCACTGCATTTGGATCTACTCTTTCACTGCTTGATATCACCACAAGTCACGCCATTATCTGTGCGTAGACTGTATTGAAGACAATGTCTATAATACACTGTATATACAGAGATAGCGTAGATATGGAGAACTGGCCGACGAATCGAATCACGTTTTCTGATCCGCTTTAATGCCATCCATGAAATAAATACCTTTTTCTCGAAAGTGTAAAACGCTATCAAAAGAATATCTCGATTTCTATTAAAGTACAACCGATTACTTATTTTCCACATTTTTGTTCTATTTTCACGAAAGTGCCAAATAAGATATTATTTCACCCTGCATACAAATCATATACAATACTGTGTATTATTAAATTAATTGTTTTATAATTTCTAAATCCTGGAAATGTTCTCATGCATTAACATAGCTCATTATATAATATTCTACATGTTATATATTTCATACTTTGAATTTTTATGTTATATAAAACATTTTTTAATTTATTTAAAAATTAAATATTTAAAATAGTTTTAGAATGATTAAAAAAATATTTATGTGAATATGAAATAGATAATAAAATAGCTGGATGGGGAATTTTATTTATTTTGAACAAAATATTTTCAATTTAATAGTTGCACTGCATGAAAGAAACAAAGTATCTTACAAAACCAAATATTATTGATTTATTATTTAGTATAATATTCAATGATTTTAGGATTTGGTAGAAATTTTTAATACAATTATACAATTTAAAGTATAAAATATATTATTAATTTATCTTGATTTTTAATTTATTTTGCAAAATTGATATCTTAAAATATCAATTACTTAAAATAAACTGATAAGCATGAACAAAAATTATAAACTGATTAACTTATTAGTATTTGAAAAGAAGACTTGTATTGGAAAAACTTTTTTGTGATGTTATTGTTGGAAAAAGTTTGACTAATTTCGTCTGCGTTTGCATTATATCGTAATTATTAATTAACATTATCTTAGCTTTTCTTTAATGCTTTGATCGGAGATTTGTTGAGAGAAAAGGCTTTTTATTTATTTTGCTCTCGACTTGACGTCTGCCGACATTTGTTGTGGACAACTCTGTCACTCATTGTTAGCTATAAATTATACTTTTCTTTTCACAATTGCTTTCGCTTTTACACTGAATTGTGTTTTTCATTAAAAATTTTTCAATTAATTTTTCGACGAGAAAAGTCAATATTTTTTAAACAAGATAATAACTTATTTTATAAAAGGATATAATTATTTTGTGCAGTACAATGCTTAAGTAAAATTAAATTCAATCATTGAAAGATAAACTACAACCAAAAATTTAAAATATTTATAAAATTAATTCTTATCTATAAATTTTTACTAAGAAATAACGGAATTTAATTAATAGAAACTTTTAGAACACAATTGTTTTTGTTAATTGTTGTTTAAAAGATTAAATCCGGTTTATAAACAATAAAGAAATTACGAGTCAAAAAAGAACATTGTATATCAAAATGAAGAATTAGTGTGAGATGAGAAAGAAGAGACAAATCGATAATTAAGTTAAAGCGAAAGAAGTGCTCACTTTCGGGCCGCACATCAACTCGACTCGACTTTAACTTACATACCATTGACTCGAATTGAGTTGAAGTCGAGCCGAGAGTCTCCACTCTTTTTCTATTAACCGAACGCTACGATCGCTTTCGAAACTTTCAATTTTCTAATCCTGAATGGGAAGAGATTTCTGAACAAAATTCGCGTTTTTTTCTACACATTTGCTTCTTCTCATCGAAATTTTCGGCTTCTGTTTCGAAATTAGAGTATTAGTAAAGTTAAAACAATTGACTTGAGAGACGACATTAAAGTATTAAATTACTTTGAAATTGCTTTTTAGTTCAACTTTAACTCAAAACACTGCGATCGCAGCCAATCATTTAGAGTCGAGACACTGAACGCACTGCAAAAACGAGAGATTGTAATACAAATTAATCTAATTATAAGATTTTTAATGATTTCTCGTTTTTCCCGTTTTGAGAGAACGTCTTATTGTTTGTCTTAGTCTTCGCTTCGACTCTACTCTTTCGGTTCGAATGTATTAATAATACTTTTTTTTATTTAAACTATACTTAACTGTGCCCTCTCTTCTTCCCCATCGGTCTCTCTCTCTCTCTCTCTCTCTCTCTCTCTCTCTCTCTCTCTCTCTCTCTCTCTCTCTCTCCAGATTTTGAATAGAAAAGAGCAAAACTGGAAAAAGTAAAACTAAAACAAAGAATTGATGCAATGTTTGGATGTTTGCTATTCTCGTTGTAATTGTTAAAAGCATTTCAACACTCAAAGCAAAGCCAATATGTAGTCTATTTGTTGTACAACGCGATGACATTTTCAGTGAAAATAGCTTACATTCCATACACAGCACTGCATACTCGGTATGTGCACTACATATTCGGTTTGCTTTGCCGTTTGGAGAAAAAAAGCTTAATTATGTAGAGAATATTAAAATTGAATGTTATGTACGAGTGACTGTGACTTACAAAAATATCTCTACAAATATAGATAATTATATTTTCGCATTTTTCGCCTAAAATGATTTGTGAGCACAAAACTCGGATCTAATTTTTGGCCAAATATTTCTCTATTAAACAAATAGGTTATTAATTTTAAACCATTAGTCTTCATAACGAATAGAAATTGTTTTTCTCTATTTATCTTCACTCAACTCGCAATAAAAAGTTTTAGTCAAATGTATATAAAAGAGTTGACTTCAGGCTATTTGTCGCCAAAATTTATCCAATACTCTAATACTCGAGAATCTCTTTTCTCTGCCATTCCTATGGCGTATGGATAGTGAATGTGAATGCGATTCGAAATTAAATGCATTTGCAATCGAATCGAACCTATGTTTGACTTATTATATCATTCGCTAAACCATTACATTCCTCTCATTTCTGAGGCATTCGTTCCATATGTTCGGTCTCTCTCTCTCTCTCTCTCTCTCTCTCTCTCTCTCTCTCTCTCTCTCTCTCTCCCCTTTGATGTTTTTGAACGGCTACTACACTCGCGGCTAAAACAGCGAATTTTATTATTTGTTATTTTAATTGATCAATAAATTCGTAGACATGTTATGTCGAGAAAATTATTTCACTGAAAGAATTTGATGAAAGAAATGGTCAGAAAATTATTTGAAGACTTCAGTCGCGGAAAACCGGAAAATAGTTTCAGTGAATACCGAATCAGTCAACCTCTCGATTGAATCGATTGAATCACATAATAATTGTTTCATTTTTACCCATCCTTTTCACCTCATTTTCAATTGAAAACTATTTCTCCGTTTTATAAATAAATTAAATTTCTATGCTTTTTGTGTACAAATATTTGACTATAAGATCAATATTATTTTTTATTTATATAAAAACATTCAAATATTTTTTATTTGAAATTATTTACTCCATTGAAAAGTAAAAATTTTTTCAAAAAGTTTATAAAATTTTAAAACGATTTTCAACATTACAAATAAGACTCTCACTTATTCTGACGCATTTCTTACAAAGCTATAACATGTCTAAGTTTTACGTTGTAAGTTATATAAAAATAATATATATTTTAAAACTTTCTTTGCACTAAAATTTTTTAAGCAGTTCTTTTTTCGAAAATATGTTTTAAAATGAAAAAAAGTCTCTTTTTTGAAGTGAAAAGCGTCTCAAAGGCACTCAAAAGAGAATATAAGTTTTAATATATATGTTATGTAAGATACATGTAATTTTTATATAGTATAAATTCTATTACTAAATGTCTAGATAGTTTTATTTGGAAATATTATCGAATTGCATTACAAATTAGAATTAAGTAAATTTAATCGTATTTTTATATTTTTAAATTAAAATATTTTCAAGAATTTGCTTAGAATTCAAAAATATGTTAAATATTCTGCAAATTTAAGTTAAGAGCGGAATAAAAGAAAAACATATTTGGCATCAAAACGTTATAAAGATTGCGTCGAAAAATTTACATTTTGCTTTTATTTTGAATTTCAATTTCTTTTCAATCATCGATTTTATGTTTTATACATTTTTTCGTCAGAAAAATTCTTATCGTTTTTACACAATTATTAAATAAGTATTAGACATAAGAAGAGCTAAACTTTAAAATAATGAAATGATAAAATTGATGCACAAAAAGAATAGAATCGATTGCAACAAAAAACGCAAATTTGTTTTTCATTACATTTTGATAAAATAAAATTGAAAAACGTTAGAAAAAATATATAAACAATTAAATTTGATGTAAAAACAATTTTTCGCTTTTAGAATAATAAGATTATTTTCTACTTATATATCTCAGAAACAGTAAATTTTATCTTCACTTTATTCGACAAATGAATTGTTTCTTTTTTATCGACTTTTAGAGAAAAAAATATTTAATCAATTACTTCAAAAATAATATCCTTTTTAATAATGATTTATATTTACAGAAATATAATAATTATATAAAAATAATTATCTTTTAATACAGTCTAAACTTGAGATAACATAAATAAAATTTTAATTAACTCTTTAATTATCTCGCAGTTCGTCCAGTGCTGGTGCGCATTGATGGCGATCGTAAGCCGTTATCAGCGGACAAACCCGTCGAAGTCGTGTGCATTTCTGCCGGTTCGCGACCCCCGGCCACAATCAATTGGTGGAAAGGCAGCACTAGAATGAAGAGAACGAGGGATAAGATCTCAGTCGACGGCAACGTAACGACGAGTATATTGACGTTTACGCCGAACAGCGACGACAGCGGAAAGCACCTGTCCTGCCGGGCCGAGAACAACCTGATCCAGGCCAGTGCCATCGAGGACGGCTGGAAGCTCGAAGTCTACTGTAAGTTCGAAACTAAACATTCAATTCTAGCAAACTCTCTAAACTTGCTTAAGTTATACCGTATTTGCAATTCAAAGCAAATTTATTGCATTTAATATTCTGAACGCAATTCCGATTCTTTAAACTCGAGTTTGAGTTCGCGTTTGAGTTCGCTATCAAACGTCACTAATTTAATCGGTTTTGAAATATTTGTTGAATTTGTTGAACACAACAAAAGCATTTCAACAAATCAAACGCCTAATCCTGTAGTGTGTATGCAATCCGAGATGTTTATCAAATGGTCACAAAATTTATTTCCTCAGTCCTCGACATTCGGCGATAAAATTGATATAAATTTGAGAAAAAATAAAAAGCGAACGAATTGTTTGATAGGAATAGCAAACATTGCAAAACATTGATTTAGTCGCGCCTCTAGTGTTGCGGCTATTTCTCAAATGCTGGCAAAAATCTTCGCTGCGATATTTGCTTATGCTATATACTGTGCAAAAATATACAGTACAAAAAGCGCAAAATAAAAATAAAGGAAGATTTTAGATCTAGTTTTTTATGTTTAGAAAGTAGAGTAAAGTAGAGAAAGAGATGAAAAATAAAAGTTTTTCCTTTCGGAGCGAATCGAATCCAATTGGGAGAATCGTTGCATTACATAAAAATTTATTGCGAAAATTCTAAAGAGTAAAATTACCCAAGCTAGAAATATAAATGTTACTACGGATACAGCAAATGAGAGAGTGCGAGTATGATCTTTTCTTAGCTAAAAGTCTAGCATGTATCGAAGTGAAACTATACGAGTGATAGAAAATAGAAACTAAAAATTCGTACAATTTTTTGCAAAAACATATCGAAAACATTTTTGAATAGAAAGTCCAGATTTTTTGATAGTTTTACTGTTTTATGATTTTGCACTGTTATGGCCGAAGCTTATGTATCGGAAGAGAGCAGTGAACATGGGAGAGATATTTTATAGATGGTGAAATAGACTTTGTTTTGTTTTTTGATCCGAACATAGCCGCTGCCCCTACTCCGGCAGTTAGTGAAGCGGAGATAACGGAATACTTTTTTAAAGAGACTTTTTTTTTATTCAACCGAAAGCTTTGGCCAACAAAATGAAACTCGAATTTCACACTCGAGATAACCGAAACCCAGTGCTCGCTATATGTCATAGTATTGGCATTAGAAATGATGTTTTTATTTAAAGGTTTTTTTCAATTTTTTATTACACAAGACTTCCAATTTTTAAATATCAGATGTCTACTTTTTCATTTGCCATGCTATTCTACGGCGAAATTGTTTGTTCCTAATCAGCGAACTTTGAGTGAAAGGCAAAAAAATCTATAAATAATTTCGCGATTGAAGCGAAACCGAGAGATGGAAAAGAAATTATATATTTTTCGTTTCCAAATGTAATAAAAGCAAAGTCTTGTAGTTTAGTATTCGTTCGGAAACTAAAATTCGATATCAGATTCGATTTGTTTAGAGTCGTCGACACAGAAAATCAAACCTAAATTAATAGAATATATTTATTAGTGAACCGAACGGAACAATAGCTAAAAACAATAGCGTTTTTGTCGAAACAAAAGGAATTCGACGTTCACTTTGCTCTTCAGGTTTATGAATGAATTTTTCATATCTTTAGCGCAAAATTGAATTTCGATTTTCGCGAAACACTGGGCAGACGATGCGAAAACCAGATCGAATAATAATGCTCTATTTGTTGGCTTTATTTAAGCTTGATTATTTATTCATCTAATATATTAATCCTAATAAATTGTTTTTGTTGTCATAGAAACAAAAAGGTATTTAGTGAGAGATGAGCCGATTTTGTGCAAAAAGTTTTGATTTTTTTGAAGTGACAATGCGTTGAGTGATTAGAACGAAATTGATTTCCTCAATACACTGTATAAAGTAGTGTTCAGTCAATTAGTTGTATAAGTACTGCAATGTCTAACTGAGAGACACTTATAATGAGAAGTGAAAGCAATGCTTTTCATTCCGACTATTCCTCAACATCTCTCCGATTCTTAATCTTTAATGCAATGGCTTTGCAATGGCTTTGCAATGCTTTGCCATTTAGTGGTAAAGCAATGACAGACTCCGAGTCTCTCTAAATGAGCCAAACATTTGCACTGAATTCCGAATTTTCAAAACAAGAAAATTTTTTCACAAAATTCTTCACTAATTTCTAACAAAATTTATCATAAATTTTATGTCTATTCGTAAAAAAGAATGGTCTCTCTCTCTCTCTCTCTCTCTCTCTCTCTCTCTCTCTCTCTCTCTCTCTCTCTCCACAAATATTGACTTTAAAAAGCTTTCGAATATTAAATAAAGTGAAATAAATGCAAAACTTATGTTAGATTTTTATATAAATATAAGAAAAAATCTGAATAACGCAGAGAATAATAATAAAAATTTTGATTTACTTTTCTTTGAATGAGAAATATATTCTTTTATTAAACATATTTTCTTGAGTTATTAGAGCACAAGCTTTAGTGATATTAATACGAAAATGTGTTATAATTTATGAATTGAATTGATATGGAATTATGTGAACTAAGAAAAAGAGAAAATCTGATAAAATAATTTTCGGAGAAAAGTTTTTGCGTCGGAAAAGTCGTATATTTTTAATAGTAAAGTAATGATAATATTTTACAATATAAAGAGCAAACATTAATATCAAATAAGATGAACCACAATATGTTGCGAAGTGTTCAGTCGCTCGTAAAGGCGTTCGGCCGCGTACTCACACATCGCCAATACAAACAGCAGACATATTACACGAAAATTGTACAGTACACATACACATACACACCGACGCTCGGCTGCCTTCGCCGGCACTGGATCTACGCGAGAGCACAGCCACCATCTCATTGCTCATTCTTTTCATCTCTTTTTCGCTGTTATTCTATTGTGTTGTCTGACAACCGATTGTAATAATAACTGCGAATAATGTAATAACGCGTTTGTGTTTAGGCTTTTTCAGGCTTTTATTTCCTAATCAAATCAGAAATGTATTGCAAATTCGGACCGAAAATCGCGCCATTCGTCACCACTATATTTTAGTCTTGGCAAAAAAAACCCGTCACCATCTCTCAAATACTTTTTTAATACAAACTTTTCGCAGATATACTACACATTTCAATATAAATATTGTTATAATAAAATATTTAGATAAACATTGATATAGTCATACCTCTGATATTTTGACAGTCGAGAGATTTATGTCATTTTTTATATTTCATATATAAAGTTATAAACTTTTTTTTGAATATATGCGATCAATAATTTAAAAATTTTCATGTATAAAAGAGGTTTTGTAAATATTGGCATTAATTTTAAAGTGCTATATATTTTTAGCGATTTCGCCATAAATAAAAATTTTGAACTGAAAACAAAACAAATTGATATAAACTTCACGAAAACAGTGAAATGGTTTAGCTATCGCGAGAAGAGAAATAAAAAGATAATTAATTTGTGGCTATTTTTATACTGATATCTCATTCGATACGGTATTTATTTTTTCGAAAGACAAATACGATCTTCAGTTATAAAGCCATTAATAACGTGAAAATGAATTGAAGGGGAATTTCGTCGTCCGTTCGTTATCACTGATAAATTCAGTCAAACATTTTTCATTCGTCGCGAAAAATAAATTTTTTTTCTTCACTTCAACTCAAATGTCTAAAGAATACAGTTATTCGTATAGATAAGGGAAATGCGATTTACATCAGTATTCCGCGCAAAACATATCTATTTATATTTCATTTATTCTTTGCTAAAAATTTATAGATTCTTGCGATTCATTCGCAAATCGAAATGAATTCAATAAAATAAAATATAAACTTATTTTTTATGACTAGAGATAGGGACCGAAAGAAACGAAAGATATGTTAAGAATTTTCGATGTTTTTTGCAAACGAAGAGACTTTCGAATAAATTCTCGTTTTACTGCAATTCACTTAATTATATCAAAACTTTTTTTTGTACTTTTGTTTTAAGACTTTAGGTATAATTCAGTTAAAAGACAAACTCGTTTCACGTGTTATTTGATTATATACTTCGATAGGAATTTACAACTCCTTAGGCCTACAAATAGTCATATTTCTCAAAAGTGATAAATAAATGCAAAAAAGTTTATGATTTGTACATTTCAGTATAAATGTATTCAATTTTTATTATTCACTTCTCAAATGTATGCCTCTTTTTATTGATGGCTAAAAATCAAAAATAAAAACATATTCGCGAACAAAGTTTGCGAAAATTCAAAATTGCTTTCAGATAAATGAGAAAAACTTTTTTGAAATAATATTTTATCAACTCTTTTTTCGTACTAAATAAATGGGTAAATTTTTTGCCAATATAAATAAAAGATATTTAAGCTAGTTATTTTTTTAGAATTCAAATTTGAATAATTAAAGCAGTGGTTTTTTCTAATGATAAGTTTTTATTGGATAAGTGAATAAAAATTTGAATAATTTTCGCTTTCAATCTACACTTTGACTGTATTTGCGTCGAAACTACAGTTTTGTTTACTTAACATCAAAAACATTAATATTATTACGAATTCTGTTTAATCACTTTGAATGCAATGTAAACTAAGCGAATAAGACAATAACGAAATATTCAATTAAATATTTCCTTATATGCGAAACTGCATAATATTATATTGTAAACAATTTCTAGAGAAACCATTAAACAGTATTGAGTTTTTGGGCAAATTTTCAAAATTTATTTAAACAAAGTATACGTTTTTATTGCTGCGTATCATTATTTAAAATTAAAAATTTGGCTTATAATCAAATTATTTAAGTTACTATCTTTGTACTTTTTCAAACAGCAATTTGCTTGATTAAAAATATAATTTTGATAAAATAGCAAAATGTAGACTAGCCAAAATTAAATTGATTAATTAATTTAAAGGCTAATTGCCGTAACTATTGTTTTAATAATTTTTTTATGTATGTTTTTGTTATTAAATTAGTATGGCAGTTCTATTAATATTGCATGATATAAATTCAATTATTTTTATATGTACAGTAATATTTAAAAATCAATATTATATTTTGCGAAATAATTGGATAGAAATAATTGGGAAAATCATATATTTCACACAATTCAAGACATATTGAAAAATGATAGCAATTTCGTTGCATAGGATTTAAACGAAAATATATTCATTAAAAGCAATACAAAACTGGAAAAAGTTTTCTTTAAAAAAGTTATTTAAATAAATAGAAAAAAAATCCAAAAATCATTAAATTTCTTGTCATAAGCAAAGAAATTGTAAAGAATAATAAGAAGAGATGAATTCTTTAAATATCAGGTAACAAAACGAGAATGCTAATTCAAAAAGCAAACATAACATTTGTATAGATTTTTCATTTTATCATTCTAGAATTTCTACATTTCTTTTGTGTTTTGAAATATTTTTAACTTTAAAAATGATAAAAAAAGATACAAAATATTCTTCAAAAAAAACTATTTTTCAATTATGAAAACAAAATGAGATTTTGATATTCGAATATATAATCGATACGAAAAAATATATTCCTATCGTATTCCGATGGGAGAGAGAGAGAGAGAGAGAGAGAGAGAGAGAGAGAGAGAGAGAGAGAGAGAGAGAGAGTAGTGCATTGTTGCAATTAATTGCATTAACTTTCTATAATTCATTTGGCTATGAGTTCTCATCCCTCGGGTTTAGTCAATGCTCTCTCGCGAACGCAATTCGAGTGATTCGAGCGCTAGAGTGAGAGCGAGAGACCAATGAATGCATTCAATGAACACAACAATTGCAACGAAAGTCAATCTCTAATCTCATAAAAATAATAATAATCAGATCGGGAGAGAGGAAAAAATTAAGTCAGCACAAATTTCATTTCAATGAGGCGCACCTAATGGCAAGGCATGTCTTGTGTGTCGATCGAGAAATATACAAAACTTAAACTTGTTAGTTTTTGTTTATCTCATCTCTATTTGCGTTTAATGTGTTTTGCAAAATATATATCACTAATTAAATATTGAAAAACAACAAAAACAACATGCTAGCTAATTAATAAGGCTTTGTATAAATTAATTTCGCAAAATTAATGCATTAACAAATAGAAAAATAATTAATATTCTGTTTAACTTTGGGAAAAATTTATCTTGCTGCTGCAAAAATGGCTTGATTTATGTTTTAACACATTTTGCAAATATTTTCATTCTTTAGCCAAACATACATTTATTTCGAGATTTATTGCCGAGAAATGCAAAGTTTGTATTTAATTAATTGTTATGTTAAGAAAAATAAGATATTCAGTGAATATATTGAAATAAAAACAAAAAACAATTCGATTGTTGTGTTCGTAAGCGAACTGTTTTGACATTTGAATAGAAGTATCGAAACCGTAATTAAAAGTTTATTCCTATTCTCCTATTCCTCAATAATTCAATTGCATTCCTATCCTGTCGTCTATTTTCTATTACAAACGTTAATTCAATTTCTCTCACCTCTACTCCAACTCTACTCCAACTCAACCCAACTCTTGCCAACTCTATCCCAAACTCTTCGCTCACTTTCCATCTCTTTTGCAATTAATTTGAAACCAATTCTCAAATGTCTAACGTGTTTACGGTCTTCGCCCGACCGCTGCCCACTCGTGCAGATGTACCGCAACTATCGCTGCGATTGGGCAGTAAACTGCGTCACTCGCACATCCAGGAGGGCAACGATGTCTACTTCGAGTGCAACATCCGCGCGGCGCCCTGGGTCACCGAAATTAGATGGTGGTTCGAGGGCAAGGAGATCCACACCAATACGTCGGCCGGCGTTATAGTCAGCAATCAGTCGCTGGTTCTGCAACGAGTGCAGCGAATCCAGAGGGGAAGGTATACGTGCAGCGCCGTCAACACCGAGGGCGAGGGCGAGAGCAACTCCGTGCACCTGCGAGTGCAATACGCACCCGTTTGCAAACAAGGTTTGTGCCGTTCCTCTCAACACCACTTTCACCACTAATTAAATCTGTTTTAAACGAGTCATGTCTTCCGATATAATTGATTAGAAAAGCATTTTATTCTCGAAATTACGTTATTATTAATGTTTGCGTTGTTTGCCATCCGATCGCCGACTATAGGCCAGAAGATACTATACGGAGCGGCCAGACATGAGTCGGTGAAGATCTACTGCGAAGTAGAGGCCGATCCGCCGGAAGTGACGTTTCGCTGGGGTTTCAACTCATCGGGCGATCAAATGGATATCATGAACCACATGACTGAGGGCTCGACCAGTGTGGCCACGTATATGCCCCGAACCGAGTTCGACTACGGCGCCCTCTTCTGCTGGGCGCGCAACGCCGTCGGCCCCCAACTCGAGCCCTGCACCTTCACGGTCATACCCGCCGGACCGCCCGACTCAGTGAAGAACTGTACGGTTCTGAACGTGACGGAGGACTCGATTAAAGTAGACTGTGTCGAGGGCTATGACGGCGGACTTCTTCAGCACTTCATACTCGAAATTCACGACACAGTTCTGCACAAACTGCGCGCCAACATCACATCTGCCTGGCCCTCATTCACCGCCAGACGTCTTCCGCCCGGCAGCAGCTTCTTGGTGGTCATCTACGCGGCCAACGCCAAGGGCCGCTCCAAAGGGGTCGCACTCACCGCCTCCACCCTATCCCTACCCGAGAGCATGAATCGCTTGGGCAGAGGTATGTATGGCTCCGATGTTGGGCTCGTATTTCGATCCGTGACTGAGCAGAACAATACTCGTTTCGCACAATACTTCGCCCAATTAGCTATTGAAAAACGTTTCTCATTTGTAAAATATATATTTAATTAGTATTTCAAAAATGTATAGTTAAAAAAATAATATCATGATAAAAAGCGTTCGTAAAAACTGTTGTAAAATAGATTGTCGTCAACCCCTA
>JAQIXC010001845.1:0-12830 GCA_034697605.1 Metabelba pulverosa
GCAAAAAGTACGCATTTTTGCCTATAATTGAACAGTGGTGTTTAAGAAAACGGACAGTGGGATTAAATCGGTTATACTGTATCTTTGTTGGTCGTATACTTACGTTTAATTTATGCATTGAACAAAAAATAAATAAATGACACAATGACATTTTACTGATAAATGAAAAAAAGGTAAAATTTTTTCAAAAATTGCTCATGTTGGAGTACAGGCTAAAATTTTTATATGAAAAATTTAAAAATTATTATTTGCAGTAATTCTAAGTTTTATAAGTCTACTTTAACTTGGTTTGCTTTAAAGTTTTAAAAATAAATGCTTTACTTTGTTTTTTTGCACTTTAAAAAATGTATGCTCAAAACGCAAAGACTTTCCGATTTACCTGATATATATTAAATGCAACTATTGATAGTATATTATTCTATTTTATTATACAAATAAAAGGTTCTAAATATTCTTAATTAAAAAAATATTTTATGATAATTTAGAATTAATAAAAATAAATTTTAAAAAATATTTTATATTGATCTAATTCTGAATGTAAAATATTCTAAGCATTATTCTTACATTAAATAATAATTTTGAAACCCAAATAATACTTTGCAATTCTCATATTTTACATAATTATACAAACAAAAACACACATGCTACACAGGAAAGTATAATAAAATGCACATTAATTTACATGATACATAAAAAATTACGCCAAATTGTGCATAATAAATCTGCAAAGATAAAAACAGCAAATTTGAATATTTTATTCGGCTAACAAGGTCGAAATTATATTCACATTAGATTTACATCGCATTTGCTCGTTTGCAATAAAACTTTTATTTTAAGATGTAAATTATGCAGTGTAGAAAGTGAGGTGCAGACGATTTGATTTAATTAAATTCTTTTCTCAAGTTTCGTATAAATATTTCTTTAATTGCGAAAAAATATTTCTTATTTCTTCATATAAAACGTTAATTAAAACGTATATTGTTTTATTCTTTAGCAAGTTTGATGCGCATGCTAAAATACCTAACTATATTTTAATTAAAAGTCAGATATATTATACTCAATGCAACTTTTGTAATGTATAAATTTTTATATTATGCAGTCAAAAAATTTTATATTAAATATATTTAATCATATCATATAGCTTATAAATTATAATTACAAAGTATAATTTTTAAAATAAACATAAATTAATCAAATATTTATACGTTATAAATAACAAATATTTATTATTTTACTAATGGCAAACATTTATCATTACGATGATCAATAAATTGATTGATTTGTTTATTATAAATAAAATTAATAATGTATATAAGTCAAATATAAATGTCACAAACTGACACTATATTATCTAATATCTTAAATATTACCATGTTTAAAAAAACAAATAACAAATTTTATGAAAATATTTTTTAAAATAATAAAATTATTATTTATATTAAAAAATATATATATATAATTAATCTTGCTTTTAAATAGACAATATTATACATACGATATAATATTTGTGTTTATTATTTATAAACATTAATTAATTTACATTTATTATATAATGCATTTGTTATATTACATTTCATCACGGCTGTATACTTACTGTTGCAATATACTTTTAAGCAATAAATACTGCAAATTAACTGATCAATTACTATAAAAATAAAATTAACTTTACTTAATTTTATGTTTATAGAATAGTTTGTTTAATTGCCGTTCGTAGCTTGCAATGTAGCGTTTGACATTTTAAAAATAATTAAATATCGTTTAATCATAACAAATTTAATAGTAATACATTTTTTCAAAATTAGATTATGTTATAATATTATTTAAATAGTTAATTTGGAATTTTATTTGAAAATTATATTAATGCTTAAACTGTAAACATATTTTTAAATAATTTATATTGTGCTTGTTAGTTTGAAACTATTTTAATAGAGTTACTGCGTTTTATAGATATTTTGTACTAGATATATTTTTATATGCTTTATAACAAATTAAGTTATAAATTTAATTTTTATTTTACTAAATAAAAATAATTTTTATAAATTATTAAATGCAACATTCTAGAAAGCAATATTATAATTAAGTTTACATAAATATTAATTAAATATAATAAAAATGACAATAATAATGTGCTTATATTTGTTAAACATTATAAGAAATTTAGCAAGAGAATAATAATTATTATATGAACGTGTTAATTTACACAGCACAAGAGAGAAAATAACAATAACGGACACAGTGTAAATAATTAAACATCTCGAGGGCATAAAATCGGAGCATTGCCTCGCAGACATTAATCTTAGCAAGCAATATTTTTTCATTTCTGAAAACAAAAACCAAGAGAAAAAACTAACTCGCAGCATTTTCAGTTTCTACACAGATTAGAGATTTATTTTCGCGAGTAAACTTGCTAGAAACTCACTCGCGGACAATGAGATAAATGACAGATCAAATAGAAAGAGAGTAGAAAATTATGGCCGAAATTGTTTGGCAAACGTCTTAACCCAAACGCAAACTGTCGTCGCAATCGATTACGCAATCGACGACAATAGGCGACAACTTTTTCGCTTCAGCCGACAAATTTAATCTGTGTAAAAAATATTGTTTTTCTTTTGTTTCGTTTTCTATTTGATCAACAGCTAAATAAATACTATACAGTTTATAAAGAAGTATATAAAATAATAATCGAGAATATAGTTTATAAAGTAATATAAATTTATTTGTTAAAATAATATTTAATAGTATCGTTGTCGTATAAAGTTAGTATGCATATAGAACATTATTGTATAAATTTATGTATAATTTAACATTTATTATTATCATTAGTTTTATTACATACACAGTATTAATATTATCAACATGCAACATATGTTTTAGTAATATTTTTAGGCTAAACTACACTTATATTTAAAATCTTTGTTTTTATTCATAACTTTTTAATTTTAAAAAATTAAAAACTTTAATTAAATTATTAAAATAAATCTAGCATGATAAAATAAAAAAGCTCTATTAATATAAATATTTATACATTTATAAAACATAATTAATATAATGCCAGAATGCAAAGAGCATTATAATTTAAGAATGCAATCAAAAATATTAGCAAAATAATTCCTAAATAGACTATTTAAGCTCTGCCAATCGCATTAAGAGCATGCCATAAAATTGATTTTTATTTTGAAAAGAGCAAAAAGAGTCCTCATATTTACTAATAAAAATCAATGTCTTATAAATTTTTAATAGAGCCTTAAAATACCCACAGATTCTCTTAAAACCAATTTATACAGTATAAATATATAGTTTGGCCTGTATAAAGTATTCATTTCGAAATGCGTTTGCGTTTTAAAATTCCCACTTGTTATTATTGATTCCAATACACTGTATAAAATGTATGTCATGTATACGTATATATTACTGTATATAATAACGTCTACAATATATTTGATTTGCTTTTATACAGTGTACAGCAATTATTATACAGTATAAGTAGCAATTTTAATAGAATGCACTTTTTAATGCGCTTCCTAGTTTAGCTCGATTAGTAGCAAGTAAAATTAAATTAATCATTCTGTTTATTATTTGTTTTTAAACAGAACAGATTGTTTACTTTCGAAATAGGAATTTTCCTTGTTATTATCTTAAATTAAATAATTAACTGAGAAATGCTTAATTAACAAAAACATAAATGGAATATATTAATACATTAAACAAAAACTTAAATAATTCATAATAGATACTGTATAATACTACTGTGCAAAACTATCATAATTGAAAAACTTTTACCAATTTAAATATTTAACTTGGGCTCTGTTTTATATTTGTTTGCGAGAATTGAACTTGCCACTTAAAACAACTTTTACGGGAATAGAGTGTTATTTTATTTGTATAAGCTTTAACGAATACTGTAGAATGAAAAGTAGCGTTTGCTTTTTCAAAGTGAAAAATAAACATTTTGTTTAATTATATTGAATTAAAGTTTTTTATTTGAATTGAAAATTTTGCATTGAATTCGAACAACAAATAACAAGTTTATTGTGCAATGGGAACGACAAGGCGTTGGTGGTGGTGGTGGTGGTGGTGGTGGTGGTCTTGTGCTCCGGAGTGGCACGTGTAAATTATGCTGTTTGGATTTAAACATTATTAAATTATTTTTATGTAATAACATTTAATTAAATATTTAGTATTTTTATAGGCAATTAAAAATTCGACTAAATTTTTTCAATGTTTAAGTTGTTATAATGTATATTATTATTATTTGAATATAAATTTGATGTGTATTTTTTTATCTGAGTAAATAACATGTTTATTACAACTACTAAGTTATATATATTTATAAAATACTTTTCTCCAAATTAATTTAGAATTCTACTTTATTATGTAAGTTGCAAGTTGGAATTATAGCAGATTACTTCAGATTAAATATCTTTTAATATAAAATAAAACAAAAATTATTATAACCTTATACAAAATTTATACAAAATTCTACGAAGTTTTGAGTTAATATAAAATAATATTTTAAGTTTTAAAGTAAAATTTTTATTTTGGTAAAAGTTGAACATTTTAAATCGCTCATTTTAGAAATATTTATGTTTCCTTTTAAACATATTAATAAATTTTTGTTTAGATGTCTTTTCTATATACTTTACGCAATAATTTTAATGTAATATTTTTTTTAATATATATATATTTTTGAAAAATTAGTTTTCAAAAAACAAGCAAAACATTCGCTAATAATTTATAATCAGAAACTCTTATATCGATAGTCTGACGCAATTGTTTCGAGTTATTTATCTTTCAAAAATTTATTGTTGCGAAACTAGATAACAAGATATAAATTATTACCAAAAATATTAAATATTTAAAATTATAAAATACAAAATTACAGATAAATTATAGCTGTTGTTTTAAAATTATGTTTTAAGTTCTTATAGTTTAAACAGATTTTTATAATGATAAAATATACGAGCTTAATTAAAGTATATTTTGCAATTAGCTCGCGTATTTTAGTTAAAAGATTTCTTGTTAATTAATATTTAAAAAAGTAAATAATTAAATTATACATTTCTATAAGTTACTAAATTTATTTTATAATTATGAACATAATTAATTATAAATATTTATATAAAAAAATTAATTTTTGAATTAACTGTCTAAAATTTGCACGCTAACATCAGCGCATAAAACTTTATAAATATAAAATATCATTTCTATAAGAAAACAGTATATATTGATTAATTGCAATAGTTAAACTATTGACATGATATAAAAGAAAAACAAACTATAATTTGCACATTGATTTATACGAGCTAAATTGGAACAATACTAATATATAGCTCTATATTATAGAACTATATACAGTAACCCCTACATATCAAAAATATCCTCATAAGTGAAATTGCATTTGAATAAAATATATTTTGATTAAACGCAAACTATTCTATTCATTAAACGTATTATTCTTTTAGTTATATTATATTCTATCTTGACAAGTTTTGCGCATCCCCAGCGATTTTCTTTCTCGAGAGTTAGCATGTACACCAATAATTTCGAAATTAATTATTTAATAGTTTCGGGGTTGCATTATGTATGAGACAAGAGCAATTTTTCAATCGACTTGTGCGTTGAGCTACTGGAGCAGTGCTGGTAGAGCCGGAGCGCATCAGATGTCTGTTTTAATCAATTATTCCGCACATAACCAGATTCGGCACTTCCTATAATAGGTATAATAGGAATCCGATTGGATGTCGCACTCGAAATGAGTTATTATTCTCGATTCGAGTATTTCGTATTGATATTCATTAATGTGAAGAATGCCTTCCACTGTTCAATCGCGACATAATTGGCCACAAAATCTCTATTTGCTTTTTTGCTATTGTTTAATCAATAACAAGTTACTTTTCCACAATTTAACACTAACCAATATGATTCGGTCAACTAAGTTGTGTTCAACCAATTCTATCAGCATTTTTTGTGTTATTTAATATATTTTTATGTTTTCTCATATAGATGTTAAGTTATTATGCATATAACTATATTTACTTTGTACAATATTGTTGGCTTGCTATATTTTACTTCTTAATTTGTTCATGTAAAATATCAAAATAAAATATTTCGGAACAAATATTTATTTAGCAAGTATATATTTTGTAAATATTAATATAATTTTGAATTAACAATTCTTTTTATATTATTAATAATTTATTAATAATAAAATAACCTATATAATATTATTATTATAATGTAGATAAAAATTTTAACAAATTATATATGTAAGAATATATAACACGATTATATTTGTATAAATACGAAATTATAAAACTATTAATATATATTTATTTATATAGTATAAAAATCTAATAAAATATAATTGAAATATTTAATTAATTGATAAAATACAAAACACAAAACTTGTATATTTTCCTATTTAAAATTTAAATCAAAAAAGTTTAATAAAGTTAAAATTTAATATTTACATTTTAGATTTATACTATTAAACCTACACAAGTAAAAATTAGCATAAACTTAAATTATTTAGCAACCGTAAAATAGAAAGCGTGCTGAATAAATTTTAATATATTTGATCCACGCAATTTTTATTTTAAAACTTAATGTGTTACTTTTATTTTATTTTACTCCAGCTTAAACTTGCTAATTGAATTTTATGCTAATTTATTTCCATTGCATTTAAAATGCTAACAAATGTAACAAGTTTTTAGAAGAACAATTAACATTTATTAACATTAATAAATAAAACATTAAAAATACTCTTTATAGCGTTTAACCCTAGTTAAATATTAATTAATATTATTATTATTATATGCATAATAATTTAGTAGTTATTAATTTATGTAGAAATATGTTATTGAAAACACAAATAAAATTTTACATACATAAATAAATATCAAATAATAATGTAATTATTTTTTTACTAGTAACTTACTATACTTTACTAGTAATATAAAGATAATATTGTATTAATTTCATCTTGTTATATTATGAACCTCTATAGACTAAACTAGTCAAAATTAGACATGAGACTGGCGGTAGTGCTCAGGTTCTTCATACTACTGGTGCTATTTCTCGTCCTAATGTTTACATTCGGCGAAAGTGTTGCGCAAAACAACGGCAACTGTCGGTCCGTACAATCGACGCGAACCACAAATCGGTTGCAATCGTCGCGTCGGACGCATCGCAACCGAAGACGTCGTTTGCGGCGCAGAACCCCTGAACACAAAAGCGCTAATAATACGGATTGAAAATACCAAACATAAACATTTAGTTTTATATTGCTCTTTCGTGTCGGTGCCAATCAATCTTTATTTGAAATTTAATTAAGTTTTATTGCGATGAGAGAGAGAGAGAGAGAGAGAGAGAGAGAGAGAGAGAGAGAGAGAGAGAGAGCAGATATAATGTTACTGAAGCTTGTTTACGAATTAATCTAGTTGATTTTTATTTTTCCTTTCTTTAATTGTAACTGTTGCCCATCACTTGTACACTTGACATTTGTTTTTGAAAATTAACACTGTTTATTTTTTTTTCTTGTAGATAGTAACACAGACATTGTTATTTCTAAATATTAAAACATATTATGCTGGATAATAAAAATTTAGTACTATCTACATAACGTAATAATTTATAAATTTTTATATCTTATAAATATTAAACATGTTTATAAATTTACAAACATATTGTACAGTACATTTTGTTATTTATATTTAAATTTATTCTTGCTTATGAAGTATATAATACAAATAATTAAATAATAAAATTGTTTTTTGTTATCATAAACAATTCTATTCTATATAATCAATACATACTGTACACTATTTCATTATATGCTCGAAGTAATTGTTGAATTATTATCCAGATTATTTTTTAATATATGAAATATTTTGATTAATGATTGATTAATTCGATTAAAACGTATAATCGATTTACTATTTTATTTCGTTATTATAAGTACTTGATATAAGAAAAAGTAAAAACATTTTTCTAAACGTTTTGATCATTATACTTGCTATAAAAAAAGCAAAGAATAATTGTACAGACAATCAGTTATCCAGATTTTATGTGATAACATTTTCCATTAAATTTGAGAAAAAAAAGCTTATTTTGATAACAAGCAAGTTTATAACATCTGTTTAATTTATTTTTAATTTATTGTTTTTAAATTTTTCAAATTTAAACAAGAATAATTTTTCAAATAAATTATAAAAATAAAATTTATTTGTTTATCATTATGTCTAACAAAATAATTGCATTAAATTGTGAAAATAAATAAAATAATATCTAATGATTTGAATAATTTAGAAGTTTAATGATTTAAATGTATAAATTAATAAATAATAAATTATATATGTTTATTTTTATTTGAAATGAAACAAATTATCTATTTGTTTTATTTTTGTTTAATATTTTTAAATTATTATATATAAATTAACGGTTAATTTAAAAATATACAAACACAATTCCAGGTAATATTATTTAAATTCAAATAAAATATACTGTACAATAATCAAAATTAATCTTTATATAATAAATTTTAAATCAACATTATGCTAATTTAAATATTAATAACGTTTTTTGATATATCATAACAAATTTTTAATAAATTAATATAAAATAAAATAAAAAACAAAAAAAATAATTTTAGAAATTTATTAAAAATCAATACAAAATTAAATGTCCGAAACGGTCAATATTTCACACTGTCACATAAAAAAAATCATTTCAAAAAACATTCAATTTCTATAGCTTAATTTAAACTTGTACTATAATCGTAGTTTTTGACGCTAAGTGCTATGGGATTAGTACCTTGTGCATCCTTGACATTTGCTTGTGCCCACAGTATTTGCTTAAATGGCAAAATTTTACAGTGCATAATTAAAAATATTTAATAATCTTTTTTAAATTTAAAATATGATGTACTGTATAATTGAAAACATTTTAAAAAATACATAAAAAGTTTATATACTATCAATAAAGTAATAAATAATTTTTCTAATATTAGACTTTATAATTAAGTTAAATGAAGCATGCTTGTTTTTACAACATTAAAATTTACTATGAAAGAGTATTTAATTAATTAGTTTGATAAAGCGATAATCGATTTACTACTAATATATTATTACTATATACGAAGAATAATATTGAATAGAAAAAAATTCATAATAATTCTGAACGTTTGGGTCATTATGTTTGGCGAAAAAATCGAACAAATATTTTCGCCAAACGTTTCTGACAATCAGATTAACACTTTTCTCACACACACCGAACATTCTGCACTACATATCCCAATTTTATTCGGAATTAATATCAAGCATATATCGTATCTATCATCTCTAAACCTTTGCTTGAGTATAGCTAATGATGCATGAAAAAAAATATTAAAATAATATAACTACTGTAATCTGAAAAAAAAATTTAATTATTTCATGTTAATTATTCCGCATTCTAAAAATATGCATAAAAGATAAGAAAAAATAATTAAAATTTTTACATAATTAAAAAAATACATCATAAATAACGATAAGCAAAAAAATGTTGATAAGTGAAAAATTACATCTGAATACAATAACAGCGCATAAAAACGACTGCAAACAAATTGATCTGGCTTAATTAATATTAATTAAGCAATTTGCTTGTTTTTTAACACTAGTTTTTCTAAAACGACTAATTTGTTGATTTTAAATACAGAGTAATAAGAGTTAATGAGAATTGCGTATACATTATTTAATTTAGCCCGAATAAAATAGATAGCAAATGGGTAAAATTAAATTGAAAAAAAATCTAGATAAACCTGTTAAAATTAATGTACGGTATAGTCTGCGTAGCGGTGGGCCGTGTATTGAGATCGCATTTGCGCCGAGAATTGCGTATTGAATGCGAGATTACAGTGAGAAAAGGGTCGGTCGAGTCGTGCCGATGAGATGCGAGCCTTTTGTTGCATTCATTCCGTTCAACAGCTCAGACATACTGTTCGCTAAACATACTATCCGTGCGTTTCTCGCTCTACGCAGTACACAGTATAACAACTTGTTTTAAAAAGAAGATTTTATTCCGTGCTTTTTATCTCGCTCTCTTTCGCTCAACTATAATCGAATCAAGATAAAAACTATCGACTAATTGTTTTCGAGTTGTTGCTGAAAGCATTTTTGCCCAAGCGTCTTTTTGGCACTGTTAAAGCGATCTTGATGATTTCTTGTTGTTTGCAGTCAAAAATTATTTGATGATTGCTCTGTTTGATCATGTTTAAGTAAGCTATTACTAGAATAGTGCACTGTGAATGGCAGCGGCACTCACGTTAATGTTTTAATTAATTATTGTACCAAGACGAGAGTGCATCGTAAATGTAAGTAGATTAATTTTTGTAAGAAAAATAATAAATTTAAGTATACTTGAAATTTTCAACCTGGTTTAATTAATTCGCGATTTTAAATTTAAGCTTGTTAATGTCATTTATTTGCTTGGAATTACGCTTAGCATGTTTGTTTTTTATCGGATTTGTATGTTATTATAAGCAAATTTTAATGAATATTTTAATTAAAATAATATTTTTGATATTGTTTTTTCGTATTAGAAAAATATTTTCATAAAACTTTATTATTAAAAATATTCATGATAAATGTAATCCTCAATATTTAATATAAAATATATTGTAGTTCAGGAAATATATTTGCGAATAAATATATGAATTTTATTGCAAAATTAAAATGCAGGTTGTCATTTTGGGATTGTATCCAGGACATATTTTTGAAAAAGATTAAACCAATTATTGTGAAATGTCAAAACAGCTTGACAAAATACTCTCGTATCGGAACTAAAAACAAGTTACAATTCCTGAAAGACTTTGTTTTCAAAATATGAATTTAAAATCAATACTTGGTATCAATTTGTCATGTAAAAAGATGTCAACCGAAATTTGCAATAAATTTATTCAGTTGTTTTTATATGAAGACATAAACATTGAACATCTTTTTATGATGAAAAAATTCGTATCTTTTTAGTTTTGTATTTGTAAGATTTAGCTTGCTTAATACTTATATTCTTATTATGAACATTTAATTCTACAATAATTTTGTGTTTGTTACAAGATAAATAATAAATACTTATAAACTATAAATTATTTTAGTAAAACATAGATAATGTTATATTATTTAGATAGTTTTATATTATTTCATAATACTTGTTATTATAATATGATTATTTGACATATATTTAACATTTATCATAAGTTTTTCTAAATAAAAATATAATCTTGCACACATTTATTTTTAATATAACAAGAATATATATATATATAAATTTACAATAAGATGTATTTTAAATTAAATAAAATTTCATACTATACTAAATGCTAAGCTATAAATCTAATAAAACATTAAAATTAAATTCGCTGATCTTGTGTACTTCTCGAAAATAAAAAATTACATTACAATTTTTCGCCGTATCATAAAGAAATCTTTGATGCAACGGTCTAAAATTAGATTTCAAACAATACAGCTTTTATAACAAAATTATCCCGAATTGATTTCTTTTCTTATTTTAGTGCGTTTTTACTGTATAAATTTTTTAAACTGTAGAATATATTTTTTAAGTTTATCGCGCGTTTCGGACTACAATAGAGGGGAACGAAAATCAATTCGATAATAGGTTTCGACTCCTCTCTCGAAATTGTTCTCTGATTTACAGTACAATCGCAAAAGACTTTTTTCAAGAGAAAAAAGCTTTGGGTAATAAATAACGGCATTAATAAAATAAATGTTTTAAATAGCAATCTAGACAGATTAAATAATAGATTATAAAAAGTAGAGTTTTTAACCTGATCATTCTTTATCATTCAGTTTCTAAAGTATACTGTATAAATCTTATTTTAAAAGCTAGTGTATAAAAAGCTATCTTATTATATTGCTACAAACTTCCTAAATATATTGTTTAAAATAAATTGTTTAAATATATAAAATTATTTTTTATCAAATTTAATTTAAATTATATACATGGAACTTATCACGATATATTTATATAATATATTTAAAATGTAATAAATAACGTATATATTTATTAAAATATTGTATTATTAATGATAAATTTTGGCCAATAAAATTTTAATGCACAGCTTGTTTATTGACAAAAATTACAGTATAGTTTCGACATTTCTTATTGAAACAAATACATCGTAAGACAAATACGTTGTCATTTATATTGCATTTCTTAAATACGCTATGATTTGAATTATTCATGGTGAAAGGCTGCGACATCAATACAGAAAAAATATTTTTGTAATGTAATAAATCAGTGGTGCTTGGTAATATGCCAAGCTAATATGAGAAAAATATAAATGACAAAATGATAGAGTAAATTTTACTTTGTTTAATCTTGTAAGAGTGTATTGCACAATAAATTAGATATTTTTACATGCTATATGTTATTCAGAGTATTCTATTTGAATGTATCATATAAAATAGAATATTTGTTATTATTTTATACATAACTAATTTATTAAATATCAATATAAATAATATAATCTAGATAATTTTTTTATGTTTACTTAATGTGCTGTATATTTTAATTAAAACATTAATTTTCATAATAATTAATGAAATTAATACAAATAATAATAGTAATACAAATTAAGCTAGATATAATAAGATAGCTATAATACAATCTCGTTAGAATTAAGGCATTATAACATTGCAACATACAAGATTAATTTGATATTTCTTTCAGCTAATTTATTTACAATATTGTTGCGACGCATAAAGAAGGTTTAACATAACTCTAGATTTGCACTTGATAATATTTGTTTTAGAGATCTCATTAGGAGTTGCATTATG